>JAJHIY020001874.1:0-17500 GCA_022114975.2 Lampris megalopsis | reverse complement strand
GGGTCCACGCCTCACAGCTGTAGAGGAGAGTCGTGATGACAACTGCCAAGTAGACAGATATTTTGGTGTGGAGGTTGAGGTCTTTGTTTTGAAAGACCCTTCTCCTAAGTCTGCCAAAAGAGGATGACGCTTGTTTAATCCGGTTTTGCATCTCCCTGTCGATGCTGCAGTCGTCAGAGAGGAAGCTGCCCAGGTATTTGAAGGATTCCACTGTTGCAAGTGGTTTGTCGGAGATGTTGAAGGTTGGTGAATGAGATGGAGGAGTAGATGCCCACTGGCATACTACTTCAGTCTTTGCCACATTTATAGAGAGCCCCAGCCTACCATACGCCCTTGCAGCAGCTGCAAGGGTAGCTTGTAGTGCCTCGGGTGTGTGGGCCACAACTGCACAGTCATCTGCGTACTGTAACTCCATTATGTGCTCCGATGTCATTTTTGTGACCGCTTGGAGCCTTCGGATGTTAAATAGGTTTCCATCTAGTCTGAAGTCCACAGTAACCCCACTGTCCTTCCTGATTTCCTTGTGGAGCAGCAATGTCACACACAGGAGGAATATGTTGAAGAGAACTGGAGCAAGGATGCACCCCTGACGTACCCCGGTGCACACCCTGAAGGGCTCGGATTCCTGGCCTCCAATGGTCACACGTGCCATCATCCTCACATGAAACCTTTGAAGGATGTTGACAAACTTTCGTGGACAGCCAAACTTCAGGAGGATGTTCCATAGGATGTCCCTGTTGACTGTGTCGAAAGCCTTTGACAGGTCGATAAAGGCTATGAAGAGGTGCTGGTGTTGCTCCCTACACTTCTCCTGGAGTTGCTGTGCTGTGAACACCATTGTCCACAGTACTCCTATTCCTCCTGAACCCTCACTGTGACTCAGGCAACAGCTCCTCTGAGATGTGTTTTACCAGCCTGTGTAACATGAGTTTGGCCAGGACTTTTCCAGCAACAGCCAGTAGTGAAATGCCACGGCTGTTGCCACAGAGGGACTTGTCTCCTTTGCCTTTATATATGGAGATGATGTTAGCATCCCTCCACTGCTGAGGGACAGTTTCGTTCTTCCATACGTGTGAGATGAACAGGAAAAGTGCACGGGTGCAGAGGTAGCCTCCCTGTTTAAAAATATCTGCAGGGATACTGTCAGGGCCAGGGGTCTTGTTATTTTTCAGCGACCTAACTGCACAATGAACCTCTTCAAAGGTTGGTGGAAGGTCAAGGTCTTGGATGGTGGGGCGGACAGGTAGTTCATCCAAGATCGAGGGATCTGTTGGGGAGGGCTGGTTCAAAAGAGTCTCAAAATGTTCTGCCCATCTTTTTGTGATGAGTTTCTGGTCCTTTATGAGGGTGGTACCATCATCAGACTTCAGGGGGAAGACAGAGCAGTTTCTTGGGCCGTAGATGGTTTTCACTGCATCATAAAAGTTGTGCATATCATTTCTATCGGCATGGGTTTGTATTTCATTTACCTTCGATATCCACCACTCATTCTGCAGGGCACGCAATTTTGACTGCACCTCTCTCCTGGATGCTTGCCATTGTTGCCGGAGTGTAGCTGATGTGGGATTGTTGAGGACAGCACTGTGTGCTTTATGCATGCCTTTGAGTATGGAAGTTATTGTGCCTGTGTTGTCATTGAACCAGTCCTGGTGTTTTCTGCTCTTGTAACCGATGGATTGGGATGCTGCCTTGTAGAGTCTGGAGCTCACGGAAGACCATTTCCTGTCAATGGAATCATCCGTGCTCAAGAGAAGCTCAATGTCTTCCAGGTTTTCAGCCAGAGAGAGGCGGAGATTGTTCTGGACCTCAGCCTTTTCTAGCCGGATACAGTCAAGCCTCTTCTTTCCTGACCTTTGGAGACGAACAGCAGGGCGTACCTCCACCTGGAGCCTGGTCATGATGAGCCGGTGATCTGTCCAGCCCTCAGCACCTCTCATTGCACGAGTGAGTAAGACGTCTTTTGTATCAGCACGTCTCACAATGATGTAGTCCAATAGGTGCCAATGTTTGGAGCATGGGTGCATCCAGGATGTTTTGTGCTTATTTTTTAATTGAAAGAGGGTGTTTGTGATGGTCAAGCCATGCTCAGCACAGAGGCTTAGGAGGCGCAGTCCATTTGCATTGACTTTCCCAATGCCATGCCCACCAATGACACCACTCCACACCTTGTTGTCTTTCCCCACTCTGGCATTGAAATCGCCCAGCAAAAAGATCTTGTCCTCCTTGGGTATATGACGGAGAGCCTCATCTAGTGACTGATAGAAGCGGTCCTTTACGTCGTCCTCTGATGGCAGTGTTGGTGCATAGGCACCTAGGAGGGTGGCATAATGTTTCTTGGCCAGAGGGATCCTGAGCGACATGAGCCTTTCACTTATGCCAATCGGTGTTTCAGTGAGTCTTGGTAGGAGGCTGTTTTTTATTGCAAATCCCACACCATGCTGATGTTGTCCTCCTGCAGGGTATCCCTTCCAGAAGAAGGTGTGGGTGTCCTCCTTCAGGGAGCCTTCATCCAGGAACCTGGTTTCACTGAGTGCAGCAATGTCAATATTGTAGCGATTGAGTTCCGCTGCAATTAGTGCAGTCCTTCGCTGAGGTCTTTCGGCATTAACGTCCAGCAGAGTTCTTATGTTCCATGTTGCCAGGTTAAAGGGAATTATTTTCTTTTTTTTATTTCGACCGCAGAGTGGAATGTCCCGATAGGTGCGGTAGCCTATCCAGGATGTTTTGAGTGGGCAATGTTTAGGCCACCTTTTCTAGGCCCCTCCCCAGTTGGGGTGAGCAGTGTGGCTCCTAAATAGGGCTGCTCAGACACACAGGGGTCTGCCGAGAGCAGCTGCCACTCAAGCCCAGCTGCTGGCGACCATGAATAGCCCTGTGCCGCTGGCGTGCAGGGGTCTGATTAGGAGCTTCCAGTGCATTCATACCTGCTCCCGTCACCAGACACCCCATCGCCACCAGACTTTGATCCATATTCCGGTTGCTGGTCTCACCAAGGCAGAGGTGGATACCTGCGCAAAGAGATTATTTACAGTGCCGCTGGGGGTGCGCATGTCCCAGCAGCACTTCTTCACTGTGAGAGGGTGGGATCTGGTGGCAAGGGGGGCCCAAGACGACCAGCACTCTTCCACAGCTGCCGGAGGCTGCCGGAGCTCCAGTCTGTCAGAGGACCGACTATCGTGCGCCGCCATGCACATTGCTTTTCTCTCAGGGTGTGCTCCCCTAGCCTTTGTCGTCCTACACTTACCCACAAGGCAGTGGGACAGTGGTTGGTCAATGCCAGGGCGTATCCACTTCACATGGGCCTGCGCATTAGACCTCTGGGGACCACTGTAGCTCCGAGATCCCCTACAGTTTAGCCAGGGACCGCAAGGTACCCAGTTACCGTGTGTGGCCACGAGGAGGCACTGCAGGAGTCTTGGCGGTAGAGAGGCTATGTACCGGCAGGGGAGACTTACGCACTCGGCTCCTCTTTTCACCCCCACAAAGAGGGCCAGCCGGCGGCAGTAGCTGAGAGCAGAGCGTAGCAAGCAGAAGCAGCATGCAGCATGCACTAACTACAAGCACTACTACCCCAGTACTACTGCACTGACGCATCACACACGCCCTGTGCATCACACCCATGAGCACACACACACACACACACACACACACACACACACACACACACACACACACACACACACACACACACACACACTCACTCACACTCACACACACACTCACTCACTCACTCACTCACACACACACACTCACTCACTCACTCACTCACACACACACACTCACTCACTCACTCACACACACACACACACACAAACACACACTCACACATTTACACCTAGGGACGACATGTCTGAGTCACCTGACCTACATGTATTTGATTCACCTGGCCTACATGTCTTTGATTCACCTGGCCTACATGTCTTTGGTTCACCTGGCCTACATGTCTTTGATTCACCTGACCTACATGTCTTCGATTCACCTGGCCTACATGTCTGAGTCACCTGACCTACATGTCTTTGATTCACCTGACCTACATGTCTTCGATTCACCTGGCCTACATGTCTTTGAGTCACCTGACCTTCATGTCTTTGATTCACCTGGCCTACATGTCTTTGATTCACCTGGCCTACATGTCTGAGTCACCTGACCTACATGTCTTTGATTCACCTGGCCTACATGTCTTTGATTCACTTGGCCTTCATGTCTTTGAGTCACCTGACCTACACGTCTGAGTCACCTGACCTACACGTCTTTGATTCACCTGGCCTACATGTCTTTGATTCACCTGGCCTACATGTCTTTGAGTCACCTGACCTTCATGTCTTTGAGTCACCTGACCTACACGTCTGAGTCACCTGACCTACATGTCTTTGATTCACCTGACCTACATGTCTTCGATTCACCTGGCCTACATGTCTGAGTCACCTGACCTACATGTATTTGATTCACCTGGCCTACATGTCTTTGATTCACCTGACCTACATGTATTTGATTCACATGGCCTACATCTTTGATTCACCTGGCCTACATGTCTTTGATTCACCTGGCCTACATGTCTGAGTCACCTGACCTACATGTATTTGATTCACCTGGCCTACATGTCTTTGATTCACCTGGCCTACATGTCTTTGATTCACCTGGCCTTCATGTCTTTGAGTCACCTGACCTACACGTCTGAGTCACCTGACCTACACGTCTTTGATTCACCTGGCCTACATGTCTTTGATTCACCTGGCCTACATGTCTTTGAGTCACCTGACCTTCATGTCTTTGAGTCACCTGACCTACACGTCTGAGTCACCTGACCTACATGTCTTTGATTCACCTGACATACACGTCTGAGTCACCTGGCCTACATGTCTGAGTCACCTGACCTGCATGTCTTTGATTCACCTGGCCTACATGTCTTCGATTCACCTGGCCTACATGTCTGAGTCACCTGACCCACATGTCTGAGTCACCTGGCCTTCATCTCTTTGAGTCACCTGGCCTACATGTCTTTGATTCACCTGACCTACATGTATTTGATTCACATGGCCTACATGTCTTTGATTCACCTGACCTACATGTCTTTGATCACCTGGCCTACATGTCTGAGTCACCTGACCTACATGTATTTGATTCACCTGGCCTACATGTCTTTGATTCACCTGGCCTTCATGTCTTTGAGTCACCTGACCTACACGTCTGAGTCACCTGACCTACACGTCTTTGATTCACCTGGCCTACATGTCTTTGATTCACCTGGCCTACATGTCTTTGAGTCACCTGACCTTCATGTCTTTGAGTCACCTGACCTACACGTCTGAGTCACCTGACCTACACGTCTGAGTCGCCTGACCTACATGTCTTTGAGTCACCTGACATACACGTCTGAGTCACCTGACCTACATGTCTTTGAGTCACCTGACCTACACGTCTGAGTCGCCTCACCTACACGTCTGAGTCACCTGACCTACATGTCTTTGAGTCACCTGACCTAAACGTCTGAGTCACCTGACCTACATGTCTTTGAGTCACCTGACCTACACGTCTGAGTCACCTGACCTACATGTCTTTGAGTCACCTGACCTACACGTCTGAGTCACCTGACCTACATGTCTTTGAGTCACCTGACATACACGTCTGAGTCACCTGGCCTACATGTCTGAGTCACCTGACCTGCATATCTTTGATTCACCTGACCTACATGTCTTTGAGTCACCTGACCTACATGTCTGAGTCACCTGAGCTACATGTATTTGATTCACCTGGCCTACATGTCTTTGATTCACCTGACCTACATGTATTTGATTCACATGGCCTACGTGTCTTTGATTCACCTGGCCTACATGTCTTTGATTCACCTGGCCTACATGTCTGAGTCACCTGACCTACATGTATTTGATTCACCTGGCCTATATGTCTTTGATTCACCTGGCCTACATGTCTTTGATTCACCTGGCCTACATGTCTTTGATTCACTTGGCCTTCATGTCTTTGAGTCACCTGACCTACACGTCTGAGTCACCTGACCTACACGTCTTTGATTCACCTGGCCTACATGTCTTTGATTCACCTGGCCTACATGTCTATGAGTCACCTGACCTTCATGTCTTTGAGTCACCTGACCTACACGTCTGAGTCACCTGACCTACATGTCTTTGATTCACCTGACCTACATGTCTTCGATTCACCTGGCCTACATGTCTGAGTCACCTGACCTACATGTATTTAATTCACCTGGCCTACATGTCTTTGATTCACCTGACCTACATGTATTTGATTCACATGGCCTACATCTTTGATTCACCTGGCCTACATGTCTTTGATTCACCTGGCCTACATGTCTGAGTCACCTGACCTACATGTATTTGATTCACCTGGCCTACATGGCTTTGATTCACCTGGCCTACATGTCTTTGATTCACCTGGCCTTCATGTCTTTGAGTCACCTGACCTACACGTCTGAGTCACCTGACCTACACGTCTTTGATTCACCTGGCCTACATGTCTTTGATTCACCTGGCCTACATGTCTTTGAGTCACCTGACCTTCATGTCTTTGAGTCACCTGACCTACACGTCTGAGTCACCTGACCTACATGTCTTTGATTCACCTGACATACACGTCTGAGTCACCTGGCCTACATGTCTGAGTCACCTGACCTGCATGTCTTTGATTCACCTGGCCTACATGTCTGAGTCACCTGACCCACATGTCTGAGTCACCTGACCTACATGTATTTGATTCACCTGGCCTACATGTCTTTGATTCACCTGACCTACATGAATTTGATTCACATGGCCTACATGTCTTTGATTCACCTGACCTACATGTCTTTGATCACCTGGCCTACATGTCTGAGTCACCTGACCTACATGTATTTGATTCACCTGGCCTACATGTCTTTGATTCACCTGGCCTTCATGTCTTTGAGTCACCTGACCTACACGTCTGAGTCACCTGACCTACACGTCTTTGATTCACCTGGCCTACATGTCTTTGATTCACCTGGCCTTCATGTCTTTGAGTCACCTGACCTACACGTCTGAGTCACCTGACCTACACGTCTGAGTCGCCTGACCTACATGTCTTTGAGTCACCTGACATACACGTCTGAGTCACCTGACCTACATGTCTTTGAGTCACCTGACCTACACGTCTGAGTCACCTCACCTACACGTCTGAGTCACCTGACCTACATGTCTTTGAGTCACCTCACCTACACGTCTGAGTCACCTCACCTACACGTCTGAGTCACCTGACCTACATGTCTTTGAGTCACCTGACCTAAACGTCTGAGTCACCTGACCTACACGTCTTTGAGTCACCTGACCTACATGTCTTTGAGTCACCTGACCTACACGTCTGAGTCACCTGACCTACATGTCTTTGAGTCACCTGACATACACGTCTGAGTCACCTGGCCTACATGTCTGAGTCACCTGACCTGCATATCTTTGATTCACCTGACCTACATGTCTTCGATTCACCTGGCCTACATGTCTGAGTCACCTGACCTACATGTATTTGATTCACCTGGCCTACATGTCTTTGATTCACCTGACCTACATGTATTTGATTCACATGGCCTACGTGTCTTTGATTCACCTGGCCTACATGTCTTTGATTCACCTGGCCTACATGTCTGAGTCACCTGACCTACATGTATTTGATTCACCTGGCCTATATGTCTTTGATTCACCTGGCCTACATGTCTTTGATTCACCTGGCCTTCATGTCTTTGAGTCACCTGACCTTCATGTCTTTGAGTCACCTGACCTACACGTCTGAGTCACCTGGCCTACACGTCTGAGTCACCTGACCTACACGTCTTTGATTCACCTGGCCTACATGTCTTTGATTCACCTGGCCTACATGTCTTTGAGTCACCTGACCTTCATGTCTTTGAGTCACCTGACCTACACGTCTGAGTCACCTGACCTACACGTCTGAGTCACCTGACCTACATGTCTTTGAGTCACCTGACATACACGTCTGAGTCACCTGACCTACATGTCTTTGAGTCACCTGACCTACACGTCTGAGTCACCTGACCAACACGTCTGAGTCACCTGACCTACATGTCTTTGAGTCATCTGACCTACATGTCTTTAAGTCACCTGACCTACATGTATTTGATTCACATGGCCTACGTGTCTTTGATTCACCTGGCCTACATGTCTGAGTCACCTGACCTACATGTATTTGATTCACCTGGCCCATATGTCTTTGATTCACCTGGCCTACATGTCTTTGATTCAACTGGCCTTCATGTCTTTGAGTCACCTGACCTTCATGTCTTTGAGTCACCTGACCTACACGTCTGAGTCACCTGACCTACATGTCTTTGAGCCACCTGACATACACGTCTGAGTCACCTGACCTACACGTCTGAGTCACCTGACCTACACGTCTGAGTCACCTGACCTACATGTCTTTGAGCCACCTGACATACACGTCTGAGTCACCTGACCTACATGTCTTTGAGTCACCTGACCTACACGTCAGAGTCACCTGACCTACATGTCTTTGAGTCACCTGACCTACACGTCTCAGTCACCTGACCTACACGTCTTTGAGTCACCTGACCTACACGTCTGAGTCACCTGACCTACATGTCTTTGAGTCACCTGACCTACATGTCTTTGGACTGTGGGAGAAAACCGGAGCCCCCGGAGGAAACCCACACAGACAGGGGGAGAACATGCAAACTCCACACAGAGGACGACCCGGGACGACCCCCAAGGTTGGACTACCCCGGTGCTCGAACCCACGACCTTCTTGCTGTGAGGGGACCACAAATTGTCTATGTAAGCTTGTATGTCATGATTTGAGAACCTTAGCCTGTTGGAACTTCTCACTGCACTGCAGGGTATTTTGCTTGTTTGGGGGTTCATATTTGAATGTGGTAACCGTTGTCTCACTTTTGATGTGGCATTTTTGGCCATGTGAGGTGCATGTGACTGGTGCACCCTCCTCACCAAGGCCTGGTCTTAAAACCTGTTATAAGAAGCTTCATGCAGAAAACTCAAAGGAAGGGCACGGTGGAGAAATGTCTGTGTTTCTTCTTCTAAAAGTTGCGAAGCCACTTCTCAGTTTCTCGCTGCTTGCAGATCGCTTGGCACGGCGGGGCAAATCCCTGCTCGCTCACTCGCCCGCCCGGTGCCATGTGCCCTGCAGACTGAAGGGCATTGGTCCACATGATACCACATGTTAAGATGTTGGCTGATGCTCCAGCCATTGACCTCTGAGCCAAGGGGAGGGAGGGGGTGGTGTCCACACACCCCGTCACTCCATCCACTCGTGCAAAGACCAATCAACACAAGTCCTACACGTGGAAAAAAGCCGGGGGTAATTTGAAGAATGTTTGACGGAACCGGCGTGACGTCAGACCCGACGTGTCACGCTGGACCGTGGTGGGTGTGTTGACCTTCCATCACTCATCTACTGTATTCATCTGAGGCCAGAAACGCTCTGGGCATGACACACCAATTAAGGGTTGGAAGAAGCTAAAGGCCTTTACAGTCACATGGATCCTCAGGGTTTTCCAAGTAAACCATGGACCAAATTTTCCAGGAAGGAGACCGCAGGACAAAGTTGGACCCATCTCTTGCCTACCAGGCAGTTGAGGGAATAGAGTGAAACGTGATTTAAAGCATAATGACAAAAAGACAGAAAGCAAAGCTTCACAGGGAATTTGCTCGTCCCTGGCTGTGTCTTGCGTGACATGCTGGCTTGGCCCCTGACTCGGTGTGTGAAGAACGACCGAGGAGGCTGTCTCCTCACCCCGCCATGTTTTCATCAACATTCCAAGTCTGCCTTTTATACAGGGCGGTAACACAAAATCAGCCAAAGATAATGCAAGCTGATGAAACGGCTGATAAGAAAGTTGTCCTCCGTCAGTCGTAGGGGCTAAATCTGACTTTGTTGGTCCATAAGGAGGTTGTGTTTCCCCGACACCACAACTGGGCTGACCCGCGGGGCTGTGCATCAGCTGCTGAGGGTTATTCAAGCTGCCGGGCTGCGTCACATCTGCTGTTGATACGGAGACGGTGTCATGATGTGCTTTTCTATAGACACGGGGAGAACATGCAAACTCCACACAGAGGACGGCTCCCAAGGTTGGACAACGCCGGGATTCGAACCCGGGACCTTCTTGCTGTGAGGTGACAGCACTAACCACTGGGCCACCGTGCACACCGTCGCTGTGCCTGCAGCACAATGAGGTGTGCGAGCCAAAGAAAGGCCCGTCTGAAAAAGTAGGATGACTGTTATCGTGAAAGCAGTGTTGGATCCCGGATCCCTTCCCAGACGGGTCTTCCTGCAGTCAGGTGGTCTGTGTGAGGACCCCACGTGTCCCGCTCGAGCCACTGTTCTGTGTACTGCAGCCTATACTTACACTACTGTCACCTGGCTGGTCCAGCTATGGAAGTGTGTTGTGGTGTGTGTGTGTGTCTATATGTGTGTGTGTGGGGCTGCTTGTACATATGTGTGGGTTTAAGTGTGTGTGTGTGTGTGGTGTGTGTATTTGAGTGTTTGGGTTTAAGTGTGTGTTTGGAGGGGGTGCGGTGGGGGTAGATTTTCCACAGGCCCTCTGTGTCCCCGTAGTCACGAACATCAGAACATGACACCGGTGTTGTGTGCGTTGTTGTGTGGAGCTGTGTTTTGTCCTGGTGAGCGCCCACCTGCTGTTGCGCCACACTGCTCGTGCTGGAGGGTTAACGCCTTGTCTTTTCTGTTAGGAAGGGCGCACGCTGGTCGTCAAAGGGTCCTGTGAAGAGCACCTCAGAGTCCTCTCTTGACATCATAGGAGGGCTGATATCATCCTCTACTTTTAGGGGTGTGCACCAGAATGGGACAGGGTTAGATGGATCACAGGCCCCGAGTCTGTTAGCGTGTAGCAGCTACGGAGGCCGGACGTACAAGATGCATCGACGACCTGCTGGGAGTGCACGGTGGGTGTCATGCTGGGTGCGGTGGTAGATTTTATCACTCTTTAATAAGAGTTGCATTCCATGAAAGGAGAGCTCATCTGAGCTGTCCAACGCGCCTAGGAGGACGAGGATAGCTGCAGGTCAAGCTGGGGTCTTTGTCCTCTAATAGACGTCCGGCGCTGCTACTCCCACCACTCACGCTGGACCACTGCCCATGCCTGGATTTGCTAACACCCCTTGTCCTCATCTCCCCTGCCCCACCAGGGAACAGAATCCACACCACCGCCCACCCCAACCCCCCCGCCCCCTATCAGACCATCTCTGACCACACCCCTATCCCAGGCCCCGCCACGCCGTGCTATCAGAAGAACAACTGGAGAGCCGGGAGAACCAATGGCAGATGGGCAGACAGCCCCGTCCCAGTCACAGCAAAGCTGAATGTGATATATCTGATGTGACACGTCTGCATGCATGTGCTCTGCTAGCTTGATGGGAGGATAACTGCTCATTTACCGCAGAATCGAGCGCTTGCAAAAGACTTGACTGCACTCTTTCTTTTCAGATGACTCAGCTATTTGGCCATAGTACACTGGAGCCAGACAAAATGGAGGTGGCCAAGGCGACTCCACACTGGTTACTGAGTTCGAGCCAGACAAACGCTACGCTGAAACTCCAAAGCCAAAACAACAAACCAGCTAAAGGCCTCGGTCACCACAGCATTCACCACAGCAACACCGTGAGCTAAATTCAGTTGATTTGACGGGGGTCGCAGTGATTGGTGGATTTGCTTCCATTAGCGAATTTAACTTGCGCGATGACTCTGCAGAGATTTACACATTGGTGAACTTTGACATGCAAATTTGGACCGTTGACCAATAGAAAAACTGCTTTAAATGTGTTGAACGTCAGACAGCGCGGCCATTGGGGAGAATCCAAAATGGGGCAAGCTAACATTTTAGCGGTGTCACTTCATCCAGTTATATACAAACACACTCTGCCACAACACACTGACACACAAAAGACTTGCAGCAGGCTCGTGTCAGTCGTGAAGCAGGAGTAGACGGTTTAATTATGTTTCACTGATAAAGTATTTGATATATTATATTTAGTGTTTGTGGTCGCCAAGCTTCCAGTACTGCAAGGAGACCTGAAAAAATGTTGCTCTGCCAATTTCTGGTGTGACGGGGGCTTTAGTCTATTTGATGTATAAACAAGGTGCCCGAGATGAACATGAGTGATGAACATGAATGAGGAACATGGATGAGGAACATGAATAATGAACATGGATGAGGAACATGAATGAGGAACATGAATGAGGAACATGAATGATGAACATGGATGAGGAACATTGATGAGGAACATGGATGAGGAACATGGATGAGGAACATGGATGAGGAACATGAATAATGAACATGGATGAGGAACATGAATGAGGAACATGAATGAGGAACATTAATGATGAACATGGATGAGGAACATTGATGAGGAACATGGATGAGGAACATGGATGAGGAACATTGATGAGGAACATGAATAATGAACATGGATGATGAACATGAATGAGGAACATGAATGAGGAACATGAATGATGAACATGGATGAGGAACATTGATGAGGAACATGGATGAGGAACATGGATGAGGAACATGGATGAGGAACATGAATAATGAACATGGATGAGGAACATGAATGAGGAACATGAATGAGGAACATTAATGATGAACATGGATGAGGAACATTGATGAGGAACATGGATGAGGAACATGGATGAGGAACATTGATGAGGAACATGGATGAGGAACATGAATGAGGAACATGAATGAGGAACATGGATGAGGAACATGAATGAGGAACATGATTGAGGAACATGGATGAGGAACATGGATGAGGAACATGAATGAGGAAAATGAATGAGGAACATGATTGAGGAACATGGATGAGGAACATGGATGAGGAACATGATTGAGGAACATGAATGAGGAACATGAATGAGGAACATGATTGAGGAACATGGATGAGGAACATGAATGAGGAACATGAATGATGAACATGAATGAGGAACATGGATGAGGAACATGAATGAGGAACATGGATGATGATTAATGAATCATGACATCACAACAGTCGCAACATAAATAGTGAGGAAGATGCCTGTTGTATGATTTTATTGTAGTATGGCAAACATAGTGGCGGCACGGTGGTGTAGTGTTGAGCGTGGTCGCCTCACAGCAAGAAGGTCCTGGGTTCGAGCCCCAGGGTAGTCCAACCTTGGTGGTCGTCCTGGGTCGTCCTCTGTGTGAAGTTTGCATGTTCTACCCCCCCCCCAAATTCACCCATCAACACACGTCCTGCCCGACCGCCATGGCTTCATCCTCATCACGAATGAAGTGAAAAGAGCACTCCCACGGTTCATCACACAGAACATTACTGTTAACGGAACAATATTACATTCACACAGTCTCCTCCATTGTTCACTCTACCCCCCCTCCCCCCACCACACACACACACACACACACACACACACACACACACACACACACACACACACACACACTATGGCTTCAGATGCAGGCCAGACTCTGGCCATTTCTTCAGTAGCCATGTCTTGCCAGACGTGTAGGCTAAGACTTTCTCATGGGAAAGAGCCCGGGATGCAGGAGGAATGCAGAAGAAATGCCCTTGTGGGGGTGGGGGTGGGGGTGGGGGTGGGGTTGGGGGGGCATAATCTGCTGCGAATAGGATTTATGTAATTCTCACATGTTGTAAAAGGATGCATGAGGGCGCCAACACAGGGGATTTACAGTGATTATGTGGAAAAGGTGTGCTGACACGTCTTAATTTCTATTGCCGAGCTGCTAAAATCAGCTTACGTTTACAGTTACAGTCAAGTGTAGACAACAGGAAGCACGTCACCAAACTGTTCAGGAATGCTGTTGTGTTAATGCCACGACCACGTTCTTCTGCATGTAACCTACCGCTACTGATGGCGTCTCACTGACACCATCAGTAGCGGTGGTATGGTGTGAACTGTGCCTGATTCTGCAATTTGAGTCCTTGGTTTTATTAGAAATAAGTTCATCACACAGAGGTGGATAACTAGCTTTTATACAATATGCAACTTAAATCAGCTGGTTTGTAATGTACACTGTTAATTCTAACAAGTTCACTTTACTTAAAAATAATCAGTAAACCGATTATCTTGGGAAAAATAAGTAAGTAAGTAAGTAAGTAAATCTAAAATTTATATCATACATTCCTCCCTTACCTCTGGTCTTGTTCCCTCATCTCTCAAAACAGCTGCAATAACTCCACTACTCAAGAAACCTGGTGCAGACCCCAACAATTTGAATAATTTTCACCCTATCTCAAATTCACCATTTCTTTCTAAAACACTTGAAAGAACAGTCACACCTCAGGTACACGCTCACTTGACTAACAACAATCTGTTTGAACAATTCCAGTCTGGTTTTCACTCCATGCACAGTACGGAGACAGCCTTGGTGAAAATCACTAATGATCTTTTGATGGCAGCTGACTCTGGACTCTTAACCATACTTGTCCCCCTTGACCTGAGTGCAGCCTTTGATACCATCTCACACAACATCCTCCTAGAAAGATTAGCTTCCACTGGAATAACTGGCACCCCCCTTGACTGGTTTAGATCATATCTCTCTGGCCACACTCAGTTTGTCCAACTTAACAATTTGAGATCTCAGTCTTTCCCTGTTACTACCGGTGTTCCCCAGGGCTCTGTATTGGGACCCCTCCTATTTAATATTTACCTACTACCTCTTGGCCACATTTTCAGGAAATCTGGCATTCAATTTCACTGCTACGCGGATGACACCCAGCTTCATCTATCCACCAAACCTACCTCCACTCTTCCGCCCACTTCCCTTTCTGACTGCTTACTAGAAATTAAATGCTGGTTTTCATACCACTTCCTCAAACTTAATAGTGATAAAACTGAGGTCCTCCTAGTAGGCACTAAATCTACTTTGGCCTAACCTGATAGTTTTTCTCTGACTATTGACAATTCTATAGTTCCTCCATCGCCTCAGGTTAAGTGTCTGGGTGTCATCCTGGATAACACATTATCTTTTGAAGTCCACATCAACAATGGTACTCGGTCTGCATACTTCCACCGATGCAGTATTAATCTTCTTTGCTCATCACTTACACCTAACAGCAGCGCCATACTCACTCACACCCTGGTTACATCCTGTATTGACTACTGCAGTTCTATCCTCTTTGGTCTTCCCCTCAAGTGTCTTCATAAACTTCAGTTGGCCCAGAATTCAGCTACCTGTATCGTTACCAGAACTCCTTCCATAGATCATATCACTCCTGTTCTTCAGCAACTCCATTGGCTCCCTCTTAAATACCGTATTGACTTCAAGATCCTGCTCCTCACCTTTAAGGCCCTTAATAACCTAGCTCCTTCATATCTTTCTGAACTCCTTCATATCCACACACCCTCCCGCACTCTCAGATCCTCTTCCGCTCTCCAACTCACTACACCATTGGCCCGCTGGACTACCATGGGGACTAGAGCCTTCAGTCGTTCTGCCCCCCACCTTGACTACCATGGGACCTTGACTACCATGGGGTCTAGAGCCTTCAGTCGTTCTGCCCCCCACCTTGACTACCATGGGGTCTAGAGTCTTCAGTCATTCTGCCCCCCGCCTATGGACCTCTCTCCCACAAGACATTCACAACACTGACTCTCTTTCAACCTTCACATCCCATCTCAAAACGCACCTTTTCAACTGGCATATTCAGTCTGATCCACGCTTCACTGAGTTTTGTGCAGATGATGATTTTATACTTATCTGTTGTGTTAACTTTTTATTGTCTACCCTGCTTTGTTTTGACTTTATGCTGTCTGATACAGTGCTGCTTGTTTTTACTGTGGTCTGTAAGGTATCCTTGAGTGCCCTGAAAGGCGCCCACAAATAACATTTATTATTATTATTATTATTATTATTATTAAATGAACCTAATTGTGTGAAGTTATGTGAAATCATTTTACATACCTTGACACAGTTAGGTTAATTTACTCATTTTTCCCACGGTTTCCTAAATTTTTTTAAGTAAACTTTATTTTGGGGGGGGGGGGTTTCTCCCGTCTTTCTCCCCAATTGTACCCGGCCAATTACCCCACTCTTTCGAGCCGTCCCGGTCTCTGCTCCACCCCCTGTGCTGATCCGGGGAGGGCTGCAGACTACCACATGCCTCCTCCCATACATGTGGAGTCACCAGCTGCTTCTTTTCACCTGACAGTGAGGAGTTTCACCAGGGGGACGTAGCACGTGGGAGGATCACGCTATTCCCCCCAGTTGCCCCTCCCCCCTGAACAGACACCAGAGGAGGCGCTAGTGCAGCGACCAGGACACATACCCACATCCGGCTTCCACCCACCCTTGCTTGTAGTTGTCACTTGAAGATAGGCTCCTCCTCCATATGAATGAGGACTAGGGCACTCCCTGGCAGTTCCTGAGAAGTGGGAACAGTTATGGATAAAGGTATAAAAAACAATATTAGTCATGTACAAATGAAAATATATTGCTGAATATTTTATTGTGCTGTCTTCAAGGTTGTTGGACATGAAAAGTGAATCAGGTGACAAAATCCGATGACTTCCGAGAAGCCAAAACAAGCTTTCATTTTAGCAGTATCATATTACCTACATGTCAGTGTTGTCCTTTACATCTTTAGTAAACTACTGGTGCTTGGTTAATGTGTCCTCGCTGCTTCATCTCTTTGGTTTGGGCCTAAAGGCAGCCTGAAGCAGCAGCTCTCATCACGTGGTGGTATGTGTCCGGTCCTGTCCTTCTCCCTCACCGTCCCAGCACCCCATGGTGTGGTGAAGGTATATAAAGAAACTCCTGGCTTGGTTCCTAATCTACAGTGTGAGGATGTGTGCAGCCTTTTTTGTCGGGTCTCAACCACCAAGTGGCTGGTTCTTGGCCAGTCCAGTCAACTTGGTTAGATAGAAAAGGTCAGATATTGTAAGATATTCCATAGCTACCACTTTGTTTTACGACGGGCCAGAATAGCACCTGACAGATGGAAATAGTGTTTTGTCTTCTAGAACAAATGATTTGGGTCAGAATTTCCATCGGTGCCACCAAATGGTATCGCCCTCGCCAGATGAACGGGCGCGTTAATGGGCATCTGGCTTTGAAGTCACACGGTTTGACTCGTACGATCTGAAGATTGGAGCTGGCTCGTACAGATCAAACACGACGGAGCCCGTCTGGCCCCGGCCCTGCAGACTGATCTCACCTCAAAGGGGACTTCACTTTCCATCAGACCTACAGTGCTATGAAATGAGGATTTGCTGTTAATCTCTTAATACCGCTGTCGAGTTTCCAAAGAGATCTTCTCTTATGAAGGGGAGGGGATGAGGCCGGCCGATCCTCGCAGCAGCAGCAGCAGCAGCAGCAGCGAGGCCGTCCGCTGACCCCGAGTGAGAGGCAGGAGCCAACGAAGTGCTCGCTTGGCTTGGCATTTGGGCATGGATGCGGTTCTCCGGGCGGAAACTTCTGGGATTCGCAGGTTAGAAGACAGGTGAGTAA
>JAJHIY020001875.1:1150000-1275668 GCA_022114975.2 Lampris megalopsis | reverse complement strand
CCGACACGACGATGTTAAGTATCCAAATATTGATGACTATTGCGTAAGGTGTTTGCGCAGTTAATAGATCAGCCTTTGTTTTATGTTAATGTTCAGAGAGGGGTAATAGACCTGTGTATGTGATAGGGCAATTAAATCAAGGATGGGCTTGTTCGTTTGGAGAGTTTGAGCGTGCGCACGGGTGTTCACGTGCCTACCACATGAATGTGCATGCTTACTGGACAGCAGCACCCAACAGTCTGAACATACTGAGAAAGGTCTGGAGTAGGCCTACATTACCCCACACACACACATACATATATATATATATATATACACACACACACACACACACACACACACACATACATACATATATATATACACACACACACACACACACACACACACACAAATATATATATACATACATATATATACATACATATACACTCACTGGCCACTTTAGTAGGTACACCTTGCTAGTATGGGGTTGGACCCCCTTTTGCCTTCAGAACTGCCTTAATCCTTCGTGGCATAGACTCAACAAGGTACTGGAAACATTCCTCAGAGAGTTTGGTCCATATTGACATGATAGCATCACGCAGTTGCTGCAGATTTGTCGGCTGCACATCCATGATGCGAATCTCCCGGTCCACCACATCCCAAAGGTGCTCTATTGGATTGAGATCTGGTGTCTGTGGAGGCCATTTGAGTACAGTGAACTCATTGTCATGTTCAAGAAACCAGTCTGAGATGATTCGAGCTTTATGACATGGCGCGTTATCCTGCTGGAAGTAGCCATCAGAAGATGGGAACACTGTGATCATAAAGGGATGGACATGGTCAGCAACAACACTCAGATAGGCTGTGGCATTGACACGATGCTCAATTGGTACTAAGGGGCCCAAAGTGTGCCAAGAAAATAGCCCCCACACCATTACACCACCACCACCAGCCTGAACCGTTGATACAAGGCAGGATGGATCCATGCTTTCATGTTGTTGACGCCAAATTCTGACCCTACCATCCGAATGTCGCAGCAGAAATCGAGACTCATCAGACCAGGCAACGTTTTTCCAATCTTCTATTGTCCAGTTTTGGTGAGCCTGTGCGAATTGTAGCCTCAGTTTCCTGTTCTTAGCTGACAGGAGTGGCACCCGGTGTGGTCTTCTGCTGCTGTAGCCCATCTGCCTCAAGGTTCGACGTGTTGTGCGTTCAGAGATGCTCTTCTGCATACCTCGGTTGTAATGAGTGGTTATTTGAGTTACTGTTGCCTTTCTATCAGCTCGAACCAGTCTGGCCATTCTCCTCTGACCTCTGGCATCAACAAGGCATTTTCGCCCACAGAACTGCCGCTCACTGGATATTTTCTCTTTTTCGGACCATTCTCTGTAAACCCTAGAGATAGTTGTGCGTGAAAATCCCAGTAGATCAGCAGTTTCTGAAATACTCAGACCAGCCCGTCTGCCACCAACAACCATGCCACGTTCAAAGTCACTTAAATCACCTTTCTTCCCCATTCTGATGCTCGGTTTGAACTGCAGCAGATCGTCTTGACCATGTCTACATGCCTAAATGCATTGAGTTGCTGCCATGTGATTGGCTGATTAGAAATTTGCGTTAACGAGCAGTTGGACAGGTGTGCCTAATAAAGTGGCCGGTGAGTGTACATACATATATATATATATATATACACACAAATATATATATACATACATATATATACATACATATACATACACACATATATATATACATACACACGCACACACACACACACACACACACACACACACACACACACACATATATATATATATATATATATATATATCGTAATAGTTACCATGGGCGGCACAGTGGCGCAATGGTTAGCGTGGTTGCCTCACAGCAAGAAGGTCCCGGGTTCGAGCCCCGGGGTAGTCCAGCCTTGGTGGGTCATCCTGGGTCGTCCTCTGTGTGGAGTTTGCATGTTCTCCCCGTGTCTGCGTGGGTTTCCTCCAGGGACTCCGGTTTCCTCCCACAGTCCAAAGACATGTAGGTCAGGTGAATTGGCCATACTAAATTGCCCCTAGGAATGAATGGGTGTGTGTGTGTATGTGTGGGCCCTGTGACGGCCTGGCCGCCTGTCCAGGGTGTCTTCCCGCCTGCCGCCTAATGACTGCTGGGATAGGCTCCAGCACCCCCATGACCCTGAGAGCAGGATAAGCGGTTCAGATAATGGATGGATGGATGGATAATAGTTACCACATACCTAAAAATAAACACAAGACAACTTTGTTGCCTGTTGTTGGAAATGAACACTATTTTCCCCTGTACTTGTCAAGCACTGAACTAGAGCAGGACCCAGAATGCAAACACACTCGAGGATAGGGCAAACATCCAGTCCTTTATTAGCAGAAGGTTCGGTACACAGAGGTCAATCAGCTCAGCGAAGGTATCCAAAAACGACAGGCAAAAGGCGAAGTCCAAAAACACTCAGGTCTGATCTAGAACACTCACGGGGAAAAGACAAGGGGGGAAAACTCTGGAGCGCTGTCACGCAAGGATCAAGGCGAACTGGCCCAGAGGACAGGGAGCACACAGACTACCTACACTAGGGAGGGAGACCATTAGACACAGGTGCAACACAGCAGGGCAGGGCAGGTAATCACACACGCGGGAAACACAGGAGGGCAGGAAGTGAAGGTATCTGCAACGCAAGACAAGGTGAGTGTCGAAATAAAACAGGAAGCACGAGACAAGGAGACAAGAGGAGACAAAACAATAGCTTAACTAAGCTGGACTGTGACAGCACTAGAATAATACATAAGCAGGCATACATTTTAGCACAGTAGAGCTACAGATGTAAGCTATTATACAGCATTTTCATCCATCTTTATCAAGGCAACCCTTCGCCTAATAGTTTCAATATTGTGACATGATATGGACTTAGGTCACTCACTGCTCAGCCAACGCTGACGTTAGTTAATTAAGGTTGTAATAGTCAGCCAAAGTTGTGACAGCATTAGGGAACTATGTAAGGCTGCAAAAGCAATGCCAAATAGCTTACGCTACGCTATCTGCTATTTGGCATTGAGTGAGCGCCAGCAGTAGCTGACGGTCTCACTTTATGATAGCATTGTGATTATGCTATCCTATTATCATCGTCATTAATTGAATTAATAATCGTTTATCATCAGCATCATGGCATGACACACACACACACACACACTACCTCCCTGCGCCCTCCTTGAGAGTCTCCTCCTGCTCTCCTTGTTCCTCAGCTTCCTGTCACACACCTGCTCCTCTTCCTGCTCCTCTGCCTGGCAGTAGGCACGGCCAGCCACCTCTCCTCCTTCCACCTGTTGCTGGATAACCGCGGGTGCTGCAGTCACTGCAGACGTTGAAGCTACTGCTGCAGCCCCTACAGCAAACACATCTGGGATTTTTGCACATCTGGCAATGGATCAAAGAAGGTTGACTCACTTCATCTGGATACGACGTTTATTGACAGATACGCTTCATCACTCAACTATTAACCAGTTAGTTAGTTGAGTGATGAAACGTATCAGTCAATAAATGTTGTATCCAGATGAAGTGAGTCAACCTTCTTTGACTTTCTTACCTGGATTATTGAGCATACATCAAGACATCCCCATCTGGATTTTTTTTTTTGGCCCACAACTTCTCCGCAATCCCCTTCTTTCATTTTTGCTTATCCATCTTGACAATTGGCAAAGCCACGCCCCTTCACTCACACATGATTGGCTCTGAGCCACGGCACCTGGCGCAAGAAAATAGAGGACGGTGGAGGAAGAGTGGGGCCGGCCCGTTTAGAGATCTGATTGGGCCAGCCTACTGTCATTATAGAAAATGAACCAATGGGCTGCTGCCCCTGCTTTATGGGATGGCCGTTAGCAATATTTTTTTTTTTAATATTAAAAATTACATCGGCCCCAATGTGTGTTGGCCCACCGGGAAAATGCACGGTATGCCAGAGTAGCAGTCCAACTATGGATGGTCTCAGGACCAACAAAGCTATCAAAATGGAAAAACAGGATCCGGGGTCATGGGTCAGTGGATCCTCTCCGTGTGATGGCGGGCCCACTCTAAGCTCTTCTCAGGGTTGGATTTGAGTTTTATAAACTAGAAGAGGATCTGAACACTTTTTGTTTTTGTATTTGTTTACTTGGGGTATGGGCCATGTTTTGTGTTCTGTCCAGGAGGACTCCTTAGAGCCTCACCTCTGAATATTTTCCTTTTTTTTTTTTTTTAATTGAATCCACGGACAAAGTGTAAACACTAAAATAAATATTACTTTTAAAATTCAAATTCTCTCTCTCTCTCTCTCTCTCTCTCTCTCTCTCTCTCTCTCTCACACACACACACACACACACACTCGTTTCACTATCCTTATGAGGACCCCTCATTGACTACATTCATTTCCTAGCCCTTAAGCCTAACCCTACCCACGTAAACTACATGCCTAACCCTAACCCTTACCCTAACCTTAACCTAAACCTGATTCTAACCTTAACCCTAAAACCAAGTCCAAACCCTAAAATAGACCCTTTTACTTGTGAGGACCTCTAAAATGTCCACACAAGGTAGGTGGTTTCTGGTTTTTCTATCCTAATGAGGACATTTGGTCCACATTAGGATAGTTAAACACGTACACACACACACACACACACACACACACACACACACACACACACACACACACACACACACCCCACACAGGCCTCCATATGCATGCGGAGATGTGAGCTAGCACCGGCGTAGTATATGGGGAGCATGTGTGTGTGGGCGCTCCTCTGACCCCGCTGTCTCCGTGTTTATACATGCAGACTGAGGGAGCAACATTCAGATGCTGCTGTGTGCCGGCACCCTGGGCAGAGTGGCATAATTAAATGAATTGACTAAAAAGGATGCAATGAATATCCCAACACAGTGTCAGGTCAGCCTGGCTCACAAATTAGAGCCAGGGGCCAAAGAAAGAGCTAAATATCAATTCATTTGAAGTGGAAAATCAGAAGTATGCCTACAGGGTCCGGCCCGTGTTCATGCTTTTAGGCCCCGTGGTCTGGAGAGCCGTGCGTGGCGTGGACCAACAGCTCGGCCGAGTGTGTACATCTGTGGGTTCGTCGTGTTACGTAATCCACACGACACCGGTTAAAAACTGTGTTTATCTCAGAGCGAGCGCCACGTTTGATTGTATCACGTGCAGCAACAGTTAAACAAGTGGAATAATTACGTTTAAGTAATTAGACGCGTGCTCCCAAGTCTGTCACTCTCTGTTACACGCGTGTGACTAAAGTATGACAAAACAGATACAAACACGGTACAATTAAGAAAGGGAAAAAAAATACAACATATAGTCTATTTCACACACACATACACAGGACCCACAAATTCACCTGAGGAGCATGTGGCGGTGAAGCTGCAGGCTAATTAAGTGACAGACAGCCGCACACAGGGGAGGCATTGTTGGGGATTACGGACACCAACTGCATCAGAGCAGCAGCCCATCCACACTTAATGGGCGGCTCGTTTTGTGCTTTTCTTTCCGCCGAGGTGTTAAAAGTGATCATTGCCATCACTTTTTCATCCTTTTACTTTTGGGGGATGGTCTTAAGGGCATAAACTAACCCTCGTGTGCTGCTGCTGCTGCCGTGATAGGGCGGTGCCTAGGACTGTATGAGAGAGAGGGAACATAGAAAGAAGGTGGATACATGGCTGACACCACCACTACTACTACTACTACTACTACTACCTTCGGCTGCTCCCGTTAGGGGGCGCCACAGCGGATCATCCTGTTCCGTCTCTTCCTGTCCTCTGCATCTTCCTCTGTCACACCAGCCACCTGCATGTCCTAATAGCGTGATCCTCCCACGTGCTACACCCCCTTGGTGATACTCCTCACTGCCAGGTGAAAAGAAGCGGCTGGCGACTCCACATGTATAGGAGGAGACACGTGGTAGTCTGCAGCCCTCCCCGGAGCCCTCCTCCCTGGCACAGGAGACAATTGGGGAGAAAAGGGGAGAAAAAAAATCTTGTCGGAGTAAAAGTTATTTTATCTTTACACCCCGGTTACATGCAACATATACGAGGAGGTTTTGATTGTGCGACCAAGTCTCTTCTTCTGGTTTGAAGTGGTCTCTGCGCTGCCCTGCTGCTTGTGGAGGCTCTCAGAGAAACAGGCGTGGATCACAGCACCAGCCGCTTTTGTGGAAATCCCTATATGAATAACACCACCTTTAAGATGCAAATAAAAGGCAATTTTACTGTACTGCCAGGAAAATTGTTTTTTTATTCTTCTTTTTTTGTCACTGGACAACTGTTCAGGCGATCTAAATATTGCAGATTGGGATGATACAACTGAAATTACGGTAATTAGGCAGATCCCTCCTCTGACGTAATGAACGCGCAGTGGGAAATAAACCAAAAACTGACTTGTGTGTTCATGTAATTGCTGAAAAATGGCATACAAGGGAACATTCTAGATGTTAAATTAGCTGTTAGAAGTAAGCTATTGTTGAGAGAGAGAGAGAGAGAGAGAGAGAGAGAGAGAGAGAGAGAGAGAGAGAGAGAGAGAGAGAGAGAGACAGACGGAGAGAGAGGGAGAGAGAGAGAGAGGAAAGAGAGAGAGAGACAGAGAGAGAGAGAGAGAGACAGAGAGAGAGAGAGAGAGAGAGAGAGAGAGAGAGAGAGAGAGAGAGAGAGAGAGAGAGAGAGAGAGCACGAGAGAGAGCCAGAGAGAGAGCGAGGCGAGCGAGAGAGAGAGAGAGAGAGAGAGAGAGCGAGAGAGAGCGAGAGAGAGAGAGAGAGCGAGAGCGAGAGAGAGAGCGAGAGAGAGAGAGCGAGAGAGAGAGAGAGAGAGAGCGAGAGAGAGAGAGAGAGAGAGAGAGAGAGAGAGAGCGAGAGAGAGAGAGAGAGAGAGAGAGAGAGAGAGTGGAGGGGGAGCGGAGGGGGAGCGGAGGGGGTGCGGCGAGAGGAAACGGGAACAATGCGACACATGGCAAACTGGTGGCTTGAATAATCCTCTTGCTATCACAACAATTTCCAAATTCAATTCGGACTCATTAATTCACTTCATTAAATCAAATGTGGTCAAGAAGAATGTAATTAGTGTGCAGATGACCCTTCCTCTCCTGACACCAGACCTGCTATGAGCTTCAGTCCCACTCCGACCATCACTGGATATATGCGTTCAGACAGGTCAAAGACGCTGGTCTGAGGTCAGATTGGTGTTGTTTCCTCACAGTCTGGTTGTCGAGCTGTGTCTGAGCAAACAATGGCAGAGAAGCCGGATCTGATGTGTAGTATTTCCCATGTCTTGTACACGAATATGAATCTGTTCCTTGTGTTTCACTAGGTGCATGTAGTATTGCTCACTGTGATGGAAACGTGTCTGTCTGTGCGATGTATAGTGACGCATTTCTGCCCCTCGCTAAGGAAACTGTCCAGTCTCTGTACTCATCTCCACTCGGTTTTGCAAGGGTGATGGGTTACAACCGTCCTCATCAGAAATGCTCGGGGTCATGCTGCTGAAAGACCACGCCAGGCACGGATCTCTCCCAGTCGGTCTCAAGTGTGTCAGGTAAACCCCCTGTATTCAGCAAAGCCCCGGATCACTGAGGAGGTGTTAAAAAGTGACTGTCCATTGTCTGCATCCCTGTAACAGACAGGCAAACACTCCATACTGTAAGTGTCCCATTCACGAGTCCTCTAAGAAAGGGGGAGATAGATTCTCAAAAGCTCTCCTCTGTGTGTTAATGCATAGCACTGTTGTCGGTTGTGCTGGGAGAGCACACAAGACCGAAGAAGGCAATTGTAAAAATCTAGTACTTGCATACGCATGTCAGTGAGAAGCAGAAAGGCAGCCACATATCAATGCTGAACTTCAAGACTTAAAAAAAAAACACACACGAATTTAGCATCATAATCTCATAATGACAAATCTAAAAAAAAAAGACGCAGTTCAACTTTATCTTAAATGCTAAAAATTTAAAGAATATATCAAAATCATTTTATTTGCCAAATGTATGGGGTACACGGTCAGCACAAGAACATACATTCACAAATGCAACAAAACACAGCACACCGTATGTGCAACAACATACATATAACATACATAACATACATATAACAACAAGCATAACAACATGCATATAACAACATACATATAACATACATATAACAACATACATATAACAACATGCATATAACAACAAGCATAACAACACGCTTATAACAACATACATATAACAACATACATATAACAGCATGCATATAACAACAAGCATAACAACATGCATATAACAACATACATATAATATATATACAACAACATACATATAACATACCTATATCAATATGCATATAACATACATATAACAACATTCATATAACATACATATAACAACACACATATAACATTCATATAACAGCATACATATAGCACACATAACATACATACAACAACATACCTATACCAACATGCATGTAACAACGTGCATGTAACATACATATAACAACATACATTTAACATGCATATAACAACATACATATACATTTAACAACATATGTATAACATACATATAACAACATGCATAGAACTATATCATATAACAACATATGTATAACATACATATAACACCATGCATATAACAACATGCATATAACAACATATATATAACAGCATGCATATAACATACATATAACAACATACATATAACAACATGCATATATCAACATATATATAACAGCATGCATATAACATACATATAACAACATGCATATAACAAAATATATATAACAGCATGCAAATAACATACATATAACAACATACATATAACAACATGCATATAACAATATATATAACAGCATGCATATAACATACATATAACAACATACATATAACAACATATATAACAGCATTCATATAACAACATGCATATAACATACATATAACAACATGCGTATAACAGCATGCATATAACACATGTGCAGCAAGCAATACAGGGGTCTGCCATACTAGGACTGGGCTGATGTAGATCATGTGGATAGGTGTAGCTAGGAGTGTGTCGGGCAGGCGTTTACCATAACTGTGCTGGGGGGGGGGATGTGCAAGTAGATGGAATAAACGGATGAGTATTCAGACATTGCACCGAGTAAAGTCTAGTAACAATAGTCTCTCAATGGATGAGTTCGCTGAATGCACAGGGTGCAGTTCTACTCTCAGGGTTTGGCAGATGAAGGGGGAAGAGAAGCAAAAGACGGTAAAAATGCATTAAAGCGTTCACGGGTCCAAGCGAAGGGCTTGTTGTAAGGTTAAACTGGAGTGACTGCTAACAACTCTATTGTGTGTCAGGCGTGTCTCGTAGCGGTGTGCAGGGCCCCTGCATGTCTAGCAGAGGTGGAGCCCGTCCCCAGAGCCCCCTATCACAGCAGGATAACCTGGCACCGCTTTTTTAAGGAGTGATTGCCAGGCCCCCTGCAGTTCGAGGTAAACTGACAATTTTCCATCAGCAGGGAATGTGGATTTATTAGCAGGAGAAGGGGGGAGGGGGGGGGGGAGGGTGGTGGGAAGTCGCGAGTGCTGTATGTTGTTGGTTAGGAGCAGTGTATGAAGGTAGACGTTAACCGTACCACCATCAGTCACCATAGTGCTGTGTAAGATAAAAGCTCCCTAACTTGCCTGCATGGCAAGTCTGAACCGGTCTCCTCCATGCGGGGGGGGAGGGAGGGGGGGGTTCAAAATGAGGAGCAAGGACTAAGGCAACCGGCCGTGTTTGCCTTCAATAAGGCGTTTATGGAGACGTTTCGAGTGATTTTCGTAAAGAAATTCGAAGGCGTCTTTCAAAACTAGACTACAAAAGACAAGTCTGCATCCAAAGACGCACTTTAATGTCAAGTACCCTTCCCCGTCTCCGGCGGGGGAAAATCCTCTGACAGGTGAGAAAACATCACCTTTGTAAAAAAAAAAAAAAAAAAAAACCGGCAGCCCTCCGACGAGAGACGAGGCAGACTCCCCCCCCCTCCCCCCCCCCAACAGCAAATCAATATCTTCCCCGCGCCGCGTGCAAACCCGGGAGCGCCGCGCGTCTGCCAAAGCCGTCGCATTTCCATGCAAACACAAACACATCCGCAGACACACACGCACGAAACAACAACAGCGGCCGCGAAGCCGTCCCAGCGAGAGAGAGAGAGAGAGAGGGGTGGGGGGGGGGCACAACTTAGAGGACAAACAAGCGGAGCCGTATGGTTTTCAAGGTCTCCATTTGTTTTCCCGTGTTTCACTGTCAGGTGGAGGAGAGGGAGGAGAGCGGCGGAGAAAATGGCGAGCTGCGGCGGGTTAAGAGGCCATGGCTGGGATTAGAGCACAAGTAAGGACCCCATACTGGGGCCTGACATGGCGACCGGCTTACACTGCACTTTTCCCTCGCGCGCCGGGGTCACGGAGAGTCAGGAAGCGTGAAAGGGTTTCACACGCGTGTTGACAGACAAGTGAAATGCTCTTTGCCGGAAAAGACTTCTCCGCAAAGGTTATTATTCTTTTTATTTATTTATTTCTCTCTTTTTTTTTTTAACAGCGTCGTGTTTTTAATAACCGAGTCACATAACAAAGTCACACAGAGACGAGGATGAAGGTGTTCGGCGCTCCGCCTGCTCCGCCGGATCACAGGCACCTGTTCGCGTATTTGGTGGGAGGTTTACAGCTCAGTGTGCAAGATGGCGCCCGTTTTTGTTTTTTTACATCTGGAAACATGACTGCATTTAAATCCACCCAACACACGCAAACGCACACGCACACACCTCTGTATGTAGGTGTTGAAATCAGCCTCCATCATCTGCCCCATTTACTTCTTCTTAGAGGGATATTTTGTGTGTGTGTGGGGTTACAAACAGGGTTTTATTTTCATCATACTGTAGCGAATTAGGGGGGCAGTCTGGGAACCGCCGCCACAGCCTGGACGCGAACCCGTGTCTCCCGCTCCGCAAGCGACAACGTTAACCAGTCGACTAAAGGGTCCGACCCGTTAGTCAAGGACCAACGTGTCTACTTATCCATGCACGTTACAATACATATGAGTTATGATATTGTAACGCCGTCGGATGTGTAGACTCGCTAGCCCTTGGCTAACGGGTCGGACCCCTGAGCTGACGGTTTAGCGCAGTCGCCCCGGTTCCGCGTCCCGGCTGCCCCTGAATTCGCTACGCTGGTGTCAGAGGCATGATGGTGAGATCGTGAGGCCATTGGAAGCGCGTGCGCCCAGAGGCGTGAGGGAGTCGGTATGCCGAAGCGCGGGGACGCGCTTCCCGAAGGAGCGGGGCACTGTAATGATCATGAATGAGTAGCCCCGCTAGCCGGTTGGCTAGCGGGTCGGACCCTTTAGTCGACTGGTTAACGTAGTCGCCCGTGGTGTAGGGAGACCTGGGTTCGTGCAGGCGGTTCCTGGCTGCCCCCTGAATTTGCTACAATATTTTATCCACAGGCTTCATTCTGTAGATTTTGGACACAGGACCACGGCTGGACTCAGCTTTACAGTGGTGTCTTATGGGACAAGTGAACAGGAGTGTTTCAACAACACCCCCCCACCCCCCAGTATGTCAGTCAGACTGTGTCCATGACTGTCCATTATATATGACTTCTCTATTGTGCTGGCCAGCTAGTTTATGGATGGTTACTACTACCTACGGTAAGTGTAGGCTGCTACTTCCTGCACGGTGAACCAGGAAGTAGATCAGCAATGTCGTCCACCATTGATCATATTGGACATGCATGGATATGCATTATGTAAAAACAATGACAATAAGACACAAGTTTATAAAAAAAAAATGAATTATCCTTTAAGACCGTTCCTCTATGGCAGACAGTCCTTTAAAGACGTCAGCCACATCAGCCATTACTCTCCTTTCACTGCTAATTAGAGGCAATTGAGCGTGGGGATGCCGCGCGGGCCGGATGGTCGTTACTGATCAGCATGGGAGCGAGTTAATCCGGCCAGCTGATAAACTCATCGTCTGTCCGTCCACTCCGCCCTCAGACATGTGCTAACATGACATAATCGTCATAATTCTCCTCTGGACCCGGATTCTGCCACCTCAGCCTCCTGATTAGGCCTTTATTTCCCAAAGGGAGCCGTGTTAATGCTTTAGCAATTCCGCTCTTAGCTTCACACCCTCCTCTCTATTAAATACAGCATCTCCCATGCAAGGCTGCCAGGGAGTCTGTTCTACGTCAGTGTTTATAAGAACAAGACGGGGGAGACGGGCTGGTGTGTGTCTGTCTAACAAAAGCAGGGTATTCGCCTCCATGTGTCAACCACACACACACACACACACAGAGCGCTCCCCGATGAAGCAGACAAACCACTTTTATCAACAACCAGCAATGACACTTCCCCAAAAATTTAACACTTAAGGGATTCCTCTCATTCAACCTGACAGTGTGTTTTAACACCATCCCGTTTTACCCGCCGCCTCCTCCTCCTCCAAAATCCGCTCCCCCCCCTGCTTTTATTCCACAAGCCGTGGAAATACTCGGATGAGCCAAAACATTATGACCACCTGCCTCAATAGGCTGTTGGTCCTCCGTGTGCCACCAAAACGGCTCTGACCGACCTGTCGAGGCATGGACTCCGCAAGACCTCTGAAGGTGTCCTGTGTCATCTGGCACCAAAACGTTAGCAGTAGATCCTTCAAGTCGTGAGGCGGAGCCTTCTTGTTGGTCCAGCACACCCCACAGAAGCTCAGTCAGATTGAGATCTGGAGAATTAGGAGGCAAAGGCAACACCTTGGACATGATCCTCAAGCCATTCCTGAGCAGTGTGTGCAGTGTGGCAGGGTGCATGCTGAAGGAGGCCACTGCCATCGGGGAACACCATTGCCATGAAGGGGTGTACCTGGGCTGTAACGCTGGTAGGTGGTACGTGTCAAATTGACACCCACATGAATGCCAGACCCAGTGTTTCCCAGCAGAACATTGCCCAGAGCATCACACTCCCTCCACCGGGAGTGTGATGAACGGCGCACACATACATGGCCATCCACATGATCTAAAGCAAAACGGGACTCAACAGACCAGGCGACCTTCTTCCACTGCTCTGAGGTCCAGTTCTGACGCTCACGTGCCCATTGTAGGTGCTACAATGGTGGACAGGGGGTCATCATGGGCACTCTGACTGGTCTGTGTGTTGTGACACTTTCCTCCCGTAAACATCTTTGAAATGCTCTGTGACTTGTGCCGCAGTAGATCTTCTGTCGGTTTGGACCAGATGGGATAGCCTTTGTCGCCATCGTGAATCGATGAGCCTTCGGCGCCCAACACCCACCCTGTCACCGGTTTGTGGTTTGTCCCTCCTCGGACCACTGTCAGTAGGGATCACCGCCGCTAACCAGGAGCACCCTACAAGCCTTGCCGTTTCAGAGGTGCTCTGACCCAGTCGTCTGGCCATAACAACATGGCCTTCGTCAGAGTCATTCAGGTTTTTACTCCTGCCCATGTCTCCTGTGTCCAACATGATGACTCCGAGAACGGACTGTTCACTTACCATCTAATCTAGCCAGACCTTGACATGTGTCCTTGTTTGGAGATGAACAACATTATTCACCTGTGAGTGGTCATAATGTTTTGGCTCATCGGTGTATCTGTCATGAACACCACCCTCTTCATCTATATTCCCCATCGCCCCGCTTCACTGTACGCGGCTGTCAGCAGTCGGCCTGGTTTATTTGTCAAGTGTTTGGTGGCTGTTTGTGTGTGTTTGTACGTGTGTGTGTGTACATGTATGGTCTCCCACACGGCAATCCTGGACCAAGAGGAGGAGGCGTAAGAGGAGGTGATGGTGGTTGTGTGTGTGTGTGTGTGTGTGGTTGGGTGGGTGTGTGGGTGGGTGGGGGGTCCAGAGGGGCTCACACAGCATCAGGGTGGGGAGTAGACTTACAGGAGCACTGTATCAGCACCTCCTTTGCAGGTGACAGGAGACAAACGGGAGACGGGAGGTGCATGAGGCCTTTCAGTGTCGTGTGTTTGCTCCCGGGGGATGTTGTAAAGTCTTGCTCTGCCAGGCAAATATGGATTCCTCCAAACAAATATATGCACAAGTTTTACTTTACACACAGCCTACAAGCGCATTGCCAAATGTCTGAGAGGCGTTGTAAACACTTTCTCACTGACACCTCCTCCACACACACACTCACACACACTCAGTCTCTCTCTGTCTGTCTGTCTGTCTCTCTCTGTCTCTATCTCTAGCTCTCTGTCTCTATCTCTAGCTCTCTGTCTCTGTCTCTAGCTCTGTCTCTGTCTCTCTTGTCTCTATCTCTGTCTCTCTCTCGCTCTCTCTGTCTCTATCTCTAGCGCTCTGTCTCTGTCTCTCTCTCTGTCTCTGTCTCTGTCTCTAGCTCTTTGTCTCTGTCTCTAGCTCTGTCTCTGTCTCTCTCTCTCTATCTCTAGCGCTCTGTCTCTGTCTCTAGCTCTATGTCTCTGTCTCTGTCTCTAGCTCTATGTCTCTGTCTCTGTCTCTCTCTAACTCTGTCTCTGTCTCTAGCTCTAGCTCTCTGTCTCTATCTATCTAGCTCTATGTCTCTGTCTCTCTTGTCTCTATCTGTCTCTCTCTCTCTCTCTCTATCTCTAGCGCTCTGTCTCTGTCTCTAGCTCTATGTCTCTGTCTCTGTCTCTAGCTCTATGTCTCTGTCTCTGTCTCTCTCTAACTCTGTCTCTGTCTCTAGCTCTATGTCTCTGTCTCTAGCTCTATGTCTCTGTCTCTCTTGTCTCTATCGCTGTGTCTCTCTCTCTCTGTCTCTATCTCTGTCTCTCACTCTATCTATCTAGCTCTCTGTCTCTCTCTCTCCGTCTATCTCTAGCTGTTTCTTTATCTATCTATCTATCTATCTATCTATCTATCTATCTATCTATCTATCTATCTATCTATCTATCTATCTATCTATCTATCTATCTATCTATCTATCTATCTATCTATCTATCTATCTATCTATCTATCTATCTATCTATCTATCTATCTATCTGTCTGTCTATCTATCTGTCTGTCTGTCTGTCTGTCTGTCTGTCTGTCTGTCTGTCTGTCTGTCTCTCTCGCTCTCTCTCTCTCTTTTTTGTTAATTTTTTTTTAAACTTTGTTAAATTTGTTGTTATTGTTGTTGTTAAACTTGTTTAAAAGAGTATGTTAAATAAAGACTGTTTTTTAAAATTCAATTCTTCTCTCTCTCTCTCTCTCTCTCTCTCTCTCTCTCTCTCTCTCTCTCTCTCTCTCTCTCTGTACTCTCAGAAGTCCCCACGAGGAGAACTGGTTATTTCCGAGCTAGGTTTACAGCTAAGGTCACATTTGGGGTTAGGCTCAGATCCAGTATTAAAGTTAGGGGTTAGAATTAGGCTCCGCGTTAAGGTTAGGGTTTAAGGTAAGGTCAGAATTCGGGGGGTGTTTTGGGGTCATCTTGGGGTTAAGGTTAGGGTTAGTGTTTGTGAAAGGGTTAAAGTTGGGGTTAATTTTAGGGTTAGGGGATTAGCTTTTTGACTTTAACATACATTTTTGGTCCCCGTGAGAATAGAAAACAAGTGCACACACACACACACACACACACACACACACACACACACACACACACACACACACACACACACACACACACACACACACACACACACACACACACGCCACCGTTGCTCATTATTACAGCATGTGGTTATGTCCTGTAATAAACATGGTTAGTCAATGCTCTTCTGTAAAAATGATGATGAAGCAGTGATGACATCGATAATTATGGTTCTCAGGGATCACATATTTGTGAGTCCCAGAAATAATAACTACCTTGTGCGTGTGTGTGTGTGTGTGTGTGTGCGATGTTGCATGCATGTCGATGCTGTTTTAAATGTGCTCTCTGTAAGTGCACGCAGCATTAATGCTGATGCTTCTTCATTGGCAGTCTTCGTGCTGATAGCTGACCCCCAAAGAAAAGGAGGCTTGGGATTCACCACATCTGCTTCTTCCTACGCTCGCCTAATAAAGCCCTGCAAGCCGACAACTTTTGTCAGCATAGTCCTTTGTTTACTCAGAGACCCAGAGGAGCTGGGCTTCAGATTTCAGGCCAAATGGCCGGGATTAGGTTTTGAGGCGGGTTTAGAGAAAAAAAAAAGATTTACAAGAAACACACAACCAGTCAACATTTGTTGCTCCGTATGGAAGTCCTTAAACTGAAGTTTAGACCTGCAGCACTTCGCCTTTACTACTGTATCTCAGACATCAGGTCATGTTTCATGTCTGTCTATGCGACACCTCCCAGACAGATGGAGGCTGGGGTGGGCCGGACACAGAGTTACAGTCAATTTGATGTTGGTTTTGTTTTTATTCTGCATACTTTTTAAGGTATTCGACTTTTTTTGCGTACATTTTTCCAACAGAGCTGATTGGCTGAATGTTTGGAATCTGCTTTAGTAAATAGGACGGACGATTTCACAGTTCAGCTCATAAAAGCAGATTAAATCTGTATAACTAACTTCACGACACATTTTGTGCAGGAGATGCACTTTTTTGTATTCTGGTAGTACTGCAAATACAATGTCTGTCATGGAGTTGAACTCCTCCAGCCTTGGCTGAGGTTTGTGCTTTCTCAGTATTCTTGTATTAGTTTACTGTAAATTGGGTGTATGCCATGACATGCCTATTAAATGTGCCTATTCAACTACTACTACTACTACTACTACTGCTACTACTACTTTCGGCTGCTCCCGTTAGGGGGCGCCACAGCGGATCATCCGTTTCCATCTCTTCCTGTCCTCTGCATCTTCCTCTGTCACACCAGCCACCTGCATGTCCTCCCTCACCACATCCATAAACCTCCTCTTTGGCCTTCCTCTTTTCCTCTTCCCTGGCAGCTCCATATTCAGCATCCTTCTCCCAATATACTCAGCACCTCTCCTCCACACATGTCCAAACCATCTCAATCTTGCCTCTCTTGCTTTGTCTCCAAACCGTCCAACCTGAGCGGTCCCTCTAATATAATCGTTCCTAATCCTGTCCTTCTTCGTCACTCCCAGTGAAAATTTTAGCATCTTCAACTCTGCCACCTCCAGCTCCGCCTCCTGTCTTTTCGTTGGTGCCACTGTCTCCAAACATATAACATAGCTGGTCTCACAACCATCTTGTAAACCTTCTCTTCAACTCTTGCTGGCACCCTTCTGTCGCAAATCACTCCTGACACTTCTCCACCCAAATGTGCCTGTTCAGCAGAAAACAAAAAACGTTAATAAAACACAACTACGATGTCCAACAATGATCAGTAAATTAGAGTTAGCAATAGAACACAGTTACATTGCTACCTCTGCAACAACCAGTAAATTGTTCTGATTGTATCAATTATTGATATGCCTGCCAAATACAATAAGTATGTTATGGCTGGAGCTGGCAAGCGGCGGTTGGAGCACGTCCGTTGGGGCGGCCATTGACATGTGTCAGGCGCTAACTGAGCGCCCGTCGATGTGCTCGCTGACCAGAAAGGTCTCGGCCCGTCGGGGGGACCGCTGGCACTGTGTGTGGAGAAACTCTGAGCTAAAAGTCAATCAAATTATATCTCCTTTCCAGCCCACCAGCCCAGGAACCGAGAGGCAGGCGGGCAGCGATGGCCTGTTCCAGGAGAATGGACAATGTCCGCGGGGCGCTATCCGAGAAGAACCCCGCCGAGAGAGAGAGAGAGAGAGAGAGAGAGAGAGAGAGAGAGAGAGAGAGAGAGAGAGAGAGAGAGAGAGAGAGGCTAGCTAGCTAGCTAGCCACGATAAAGCTAACAAAAATGAACTGCCCCGAAGCTCCAGCCCAAAATGATTTGAAAGGTTTTTTCCAGAAATGCAGTCAGGCTAGATCATTTGGGTTTTAACAGCGAGGCAGGCGCTAGCGACGACGGAAACGATACAAAAAAAGAAAGTCGAGCACTTCCGCCGTGCACGTGGCAGAGCCTCGCTCCCGTGAGTCGGCCCTCCGGATGAAAGCGGGCTGTGGAGGATGCTGCTCAGGTCTCATTGATGGCGACTTAACGACTAAATATGAGTTTGCACGGCGGGAACCACAACTGGTTTTGATCCCCGTCCTCCTCCTCCTCTCTTGTTGTATTAGAAGGCAGCCGCTTTACAAGCAGCGTGTCTTAAGCTGTTAATCGTTCAGTCGTGTCACCGCGCATCACAAATCAAACGCTCCAAGTGGAGGAATCCACGTTTCACCCAAAACACTTCCACATGTCTCCCTTTTGATTAAGCTGATGTCAAGGGGTTGTCTGTAAGATTTGAACAAATCAATAAACAGATCCCGAATAAAAAACCCTAAGCAGACAGATGGTTCTGAGACTAGAGTGTGTGCGTGCGTGCGCGCGCGTGCGCGTGTGGGGAGTAGCAGGAGGCATATTCCAGTCATTCCTGTGTCAAGTCCTATAAATCTATTTAGATATGAGGACTGAGTCTTGTTTTCTGATCACTGCTGAATGGAGAACGACAGCGGGGGGGATCAACACCGCTCACAACAAAGCTAACTGGCATGAATTGGTTTTTTTCTCCCTCTCTTTCTCTCTTTTTTTGAAAGCAGACTTTAACAAACTTTTCCCGTGTCTCTGACGCTGATCAGAGGGACACATCAACGCAGATGCGGGGATTTGCAGATGAATAAATTCCAGCGTTTCTAAAAAATCATTACGTCTGTGGTTTTTATACGTTTAGAAAGCTTTGCTGGCAACCTTCCTGCTTTCATGTTGGTCCGTTGTCATTTGGGGAAGAAACACCTCGAGTGACGCTCACAATGCCCTCGTACATTCATAAGCATATTTGAATCGTATCTGTGTGTTTATTCAGGTGGGTTTCATTTGTTTCTTTTTAATTGATTCCTTTCTTTTTAAAGTAACACGTGAACGTTTTACACACAGTCAAGCCGGGCTTGTCTTGTTTTCATACAATACTGAGCCAAACAATTATGTCTTATAAATGGAGCAGTGATGCTCTAATTTGTGTAGATCTGATCTCAGACTCAGACAGACTCAGATGTCCCATGTTTCTTCCTCATGGAAAACAGCCAACTTTCCGTGACCATCATCAGGCCAAGATTCAGGGACCCCACCTAGCCATTGGTTCAGATTTGTGGGTGGCACCTGGGTTAAAATTAAATCTCGGGATGTACCACATTTCACCGAATTGACAACCACATCAAGTCCACCAGGGAGGATGTGAAACATGACAGGTTAGCCTTCTTACTCTGTGAAAGTGCAATTGCTGATGGGAGACATTTGACTGTTGATATTTACTGTAAGCTAACACATACTGATCAGTACTTAAGGTTTAACTCTCATCATCCACTGGAGCACAAACTAGGAGTCATCAGGATGCTGGACCACCGAGCTGACAACGCCCCCCCCCCGGTACAGCGGCCGGGGAAGGGGAGAAATCCCACCTTAAATAGGCCCTGTTTTTTTGGGGGGAGCTTCCCTCCCCCTTTCCTCCCCAATTGTATCTGCCCAATTGCGCCACTCTTCCGAACTGTCCCGGTCTCTGCTCCACCCCCTCTGCCGATCCGGGGAGGACTGCAAACTACCACATATCTCCTCCGATACATGTGGAGTCGCCAGCCACTTCCTTTCACCTGACAGTGAGGAGTTTGGCCAAGGAGACGTAGCGCGCGGGAGGATCACGCTATTCCCCTCCCCCATGAACAGGCGCCTCGTCCGACCAGAGGAGGCGCTAGTGCAGCGACTAGGACACATACCCACATCCGGCTTCCCACCCGAAGACACAGCCAATTGTGTGTGTAGGGACGCCCAACCAACAAGGGGATTCGAACCGCCTTCCCCGTGTTGGTAGGCAACGGAATAGACAGACCCCGGTTAAGTGTGGTTATCCTAACTGGGCGTTTGTCAAAGCCAGGAAGACCCCCAAACAGCCCACCAGCTGATCGAGGAGAGGAGAAGGACAACAGCTGTCTAAGCATAAACCAGTGGTAATTCCGTATATGTGGCGAGATTGTCGGAAAAGTTGAGATGTGTATTTTCCAAACACCGCATCTCAGTTGCTTTCAAAACCCAAAACACTTCGCCAGAAGTTGGGGCACCCCAAAGATAGGGTGCCCCGGCACAAACAGAGGAGTATAGTGTACGCTGTTAAGTGGGAAACTAAACAGATGCTGGCCTAGAGGATGGCACAACACAGGAGAGCTAACACGTCAGGCCAGGACTCCACAGTCTACACCCATCTACTGACCAGTGGCCGCTCTTCCAAGGATGAGGACGTACACATCCTTGACAGGGCGGAAGACAGGTTTGAAAGGGGAGTCAAAGAGGCCGTCTATGTGAAGAGGGAACGACCTATTATTGAGAGAGAAACGTTTCATTACTCATCTAAGTGACCTCTTCAGTCTCAACTGACTGCAGGTATCCCCACCCCTTAGAAACAATACAGTGCCATAACGACCGAACCCAACCATCAGTTTCATATGCAAATTGCATTAAGTAGAGTGTCAATGGCGATGTGTACTGTATGCTATCCATCTATGTGAGGAGGGAACGACCCATTAATGAGAGAGAAACGTTTCATCACCCATCTAAGTGACCCTTATAAACAATGCATTGCCTTAACGACCGAACCCAACGATCAGTTTCACATGCAAATTGCATTAAGTAGAGTGTCAATGGCAATGTGTACTATTCATCTATGTGAAGAGGGAACGACCATCCCTGAACCCGGGGGGGGGGAGTACATCTGTCACCATCTTTCAATGCTGTGATGGGAACCATTCCCAAATTCGCTGTGAATAGTACACATGGCCATTGAAACTGTAGTTGATGGTCAAAGAAGGTTGAATCCGTTCATCTGGGTACAGCAACGTTTATTGACAGATGTTTCATCTCTCATCCAGGTGAGATGTGCAGTCTAAACTGACTGCAGGTATCCCCACCCTTGTAAACAATACAGTTAATGGTCACGCCCATATTTGCATATGAAACTGGTCATTGGTTTCATTCGTTATGCCACTGTATTGTTTATAAGGGTGGGGGTTCCTGCAGCTAGTTTACACTAAAGAGGTCACTTAGATGAGTGACGAAACATATCTGTCAATAACCTTTGTATCCACATGAACTGATTCAACCTTCTTTGGCCCATACATATTGCATTAAATATTACATTTTTGAAATAGAAAAAAAGTGCGCCTTTATAAGGTATAATATATTAACAGGATTGATAATAGGAATGTTTTGGGCACTACAAATATTCTGATTTGTCGAAATCTAACCCACACCTCACCGGGCACATATCTGACCTGGTCCATAGCTGATCTTCCATAGCTGATCTTAGTTTGTCAAAGTCAAAGTGTCTTTATTGTCCCTTACAGGCAAATTAGTTTGCAGCCAGTATAATAAAACTCTCACACAAAAACAAAACATACAAACACCAAGGCAGAATTGACAACAGGACATAGTGGGCAAGGAGAACCAAAGGAGTTCAAAGATACAGACAAAGGAAACAAGCGATCTGCACACAACAGATGAACACCATCTACCATTTAACAACTGAATGAACCCAAGCACTGTAACTGCCCACTGCTACTATACAACAGGATGGCTTTCTATTCTTTCTATTCTATTTGAAGCATGTAGAAGACCTCTGTCTAAGCTAGTTAGCTTCTATTTTTGCTTCCATGTTAGCCAATTGGTTTAGTCTTATTCTATATTGTGTTGGCTTAGTCTTAGTCTATCTTATGTTGTTTAGTCTTAGTCTGTATTATGTTGGTTTAGTCTTAGTCCATATTATGTTGGTTTAGTCTTAGTCCATCTTATGCTGGTTTAGTCTTAGTCTACATTATGTTGGTTTAGTCTTAGTCTATCTTATGTTGGTTTAGTCTTAGTCTATCTTGTGTTGTTTAGTCTTAGTCTATATTATGTTGGTTTAGTCTTAGTCAATATTATGTTGGTTTAGTCTTAGTCTACATTATGTTGGTTTAGTCTTAGTCTATCTTATGTTGGTTTAGTCTTAGTCTATTTTATGTTGGTTTAGTCTTAGTCCAGATTATATTGGGTTAGTCTTTGTCTATATCATTTTGGTTTAGTCTTAGTCCATATTATGTTGGTTTAGTCTATATTATGTTGGTTTAGTTTTAGTCTACATTATATTGCTTTAGTCTTAGTCTATATTATGTTGGTTTAGTCTTAGTATATCAGGAATCAAGAACACTTTGTCATTTCATTTCATGTACTTGCGCACATGAAATGAAATGAAATATTGTTTCCCCCAGCCCACAGCAGTGCAGCACAAAGACAAAAACACAAATCCAGAAACTACAAGGACACACATATCCAAAGTAACGCATATATCCAAACTAAACAACAACAAAAAATCACTCTCCAAGGGAACGAATGCCAGCCAGGATGACTGGCATTCATTGGAACTGCCAGTCTGCATGGGCTAGCAGTTGGCTTAGCCTGCCCCGTTACTGCGTCCTGTCAGACCACCCTCATTGCTTCCTCTTCGGGTGCAGCTCTGGGTAGAGCCGTGGTCCTTGGGCCCACTGGATACAGCAGACCAGGCTCCCTCAGACGATCCAACACATATCTTGTGTTAGTTTAGTATTAGTCTATATTGTGTTAGTTTAGTCTTGGTCTATGTCATGTTGGTTTAGTCTTGGTCCATATTATGTTAGTTTAGTCTTAGTCTATCTCATGTTGGTTTAGTCTTGGTCTATATTATGTTGGTTTAGTCTTGGTCTATATTACGGTGGTTTAGTCCTGGTCTCTATCATGTTGGTTTAGACTTGGTCTTAGGTAGGGCTGATGATCAATTCTGCCATAAATGGCAGAATAGATCATCTATATTGTCTATATTTTCTTCACTTTTACAGTGATTTCATGTTATTCCTTTTATTGTATTTATTTATTCAAATTTAACTTAATTCTTTATTCTTTCTTCTTCCAGTTCCTTTTATCTTGTTTTTTTGCTCTGTATTTTTTTGTTCTTTTATCATTACCTACTCTCTATTTGTGTCCTTTCACATAATGTAAAAAGGGCATTGTATTGTATTTCTATGTATGAATCATGCTGTACAAATAAAGTTTTAATGAATCAATTCATTGATCTTGGTTTACTCTTGGTCTTATCTAGACAAGATGTTGGTGTAGTCTCGGTTTAAGCTCAAGCTGATAATGGTGTCGTCCGAGGCGGTTTTCGGGTTTAAAGCACACAGAGGAATTTTCCAGCAACCAGTGAAAAAAAGTGAGACACAAAATGGCCACTAGGTATGTTTCATGACTTCCCAGCATTCAAATAAAACCGAGGGCCCACCCCGGCTCCCGCCGTACCACCCTCGGGGCACGCCGGTCCATGGGAAGATGAAAGGAGCTGAGGTGAAACATGGTTTTTTACAGGTGCCAGCAAATTGAACGTTTCCTCGGGTGAAGGGGTTTGGGAAGACTGGAGGTATTCGCTCTCCTCAAGTGATTTACAAAGATGTTAAGACAGCAAAACACATCAAGTCACTTTGTCTTCTTATGCCTGTTCCAGCCACGTCTGGCTGTGTCAAGCGGTTATGATGGAAAACTCAACATTTATTACTAATTAAAACAAATCAGGTTTAGTCACGGCCTAGTTGTTTAAAGAGGGCATATTATGATTTGTGCAAGCCAGAAATATATGTAAACATATATTTATATATATATATATATACACACACATACAGCAGTGAAATTAATTATAAGCAGATATGAGTTATATGTGTCCTGCTCACGTTGGTGTTAACCTGCAGCACCTTCCATGTAAAACAAGTTGGGAGCAGCTCACTGCAGAACTCCGGCGAGGGGGCAAGGAGGGGGGGGTTGTGAGGGATTACTTGAATTGTGTGAATTATTTTGCCTTTTTTTATGTCCTCTCTCAAAATACACTACAACTAACTCCACCTCAGTCAAGTACGCCTTTCACTCTGCACCTCTCCCCCCCTGCCTCTCCGTCTCCACCAGAGGACGAGGCATGCCAGCCTCTCTGCACGGAGGAGGGAGTGTTTGGCTTCTCAGGCTATTTCTGCCCCTGCCTCGGTGGTGTTTGTGTCCGATGGGAGGTTTCCTTGCAGGGGCAGGGGGTTTGTTTGTTTCTCCTCCGTGCCGGGAGAAGTGACAGCCATTCCGGCTCTTTCACAGAAACACATTCATGTGTGGGAGAAAGGAGGCCGCTGGGCTCACATGAAAGGCCACGGGGGCTGCGTTACACAGGAAGACAAGACTGTACATAGACTTCCATAGAAACACAACATAGACCGTGACACACAGAGAGAGAGGGAGAGAGAGAGAGAGAGAGAGAGAGAGAGAGAGAGAGAGAGAGAGAGAGAGAGAGAGAGAGAGAGAGAGAGAGAGAAATAAAGCCGAAATTATATTTTTCTTTTTTCTTACAATCTTTTACAAACTTTAGTTGTGAGGTTTTCCCTGCTTTAAGCTAACATACTGAACGAGTTGCACCACCTTTCTAACTTTTCTCCCCATTGCCTCATATGTGCTTATGGTGTTTATACTAACAGCCAATCAAAGCTGCGGGTATTTATACACAGAATAAATGTGATGGTAAATTTATCAAATACACAACAACGCTCGCTCCAAGTCATTTTTTCTTTTGACAAGAAAAATTAAAACCTTTTTGTTTTTCTTCTCTAACCGGATGTTGATCAGAGCCTCGCACACGAGCGCCTTCTTCTCGTTAACCCTGCGTCCATTTGACATCAACGGGTGACGTCATCATCGCGCGCAAAACAATATTTCTCAGCGTTCTTATTTATGGTATTTGGACCAGATTCGTTTGGATTTGATGAGTTGGACAGAAGGAAACCAGACAGGCTTCTAGAATTTCCCCTTTTTTTGTTTTCATCTTTAGGTGTAGAATGGTTGTTTTTATTTTTTTAATCCTTTTTTTCGGTAAAATATTTGCGAATTATTAAAAACATAACGAAAGGTAATATACGCGCACGTGCGTCCCGCGTTATTACACGTGGACGTACACATTTAATTGATTGGACGCATTATTTGCCTGACATGAATTTGTCCAACAGCCTCGTGACACCTATTAATAAAAAGACGCCTTTCGAAATGTGTCTTAAAATCTAATAATTATTTCCTCTGTTTTTTTCTATTTTTTCTTTTCTACAAAGCAGCGAAGTTTCGCTGTCATGCCGGCTGGGTTTGTCCCGGATGGGAGAAGAGGAAGTTCTGGCCTTTACTCTGACTTCCAATATTCCAGATATCTTTATGGAGGTTGTGTGAAACATGTAAAATGTTTTATCAGGAGTCTCCCAGCAGGCCTGTGGGCCAATAAACCCGCTTTCACACGGGATTGATCATTCTCATCCTCTATCGTTTCATCAGCACACGTGGAGTCATTTGCATAACAACTGCTCCAAATAACCTGTTGGGTCTTCGGATTGTAAAGTTTCGTTATTTGTTCCTAAAATTTTATATCATGATCGGGTCTTGGGGGTTTGTGTCTGTGAAAACAAAATTGAAAAAAGTCGAGTCTCGCAGATTTTCTTTTTCATAAAAAAAAAGAAAAAAGAAAACGAGTTAAACTGCGTTATTTAACAGCTCAGAGCTGAAACACGCCCCCTTGTATCTGTTATTAAAACAGTGGGCCGCTAAATAAACCCAATAGGAAACCAATAAAATAATGGAATTAAGAGTCCATATTAAATGAGTGCGCACCTTTAAATGGGTTTATTGGTCTTCCTACGTCACAGGACGGCCCGTGTACCGGAGAGGAGAGCCGGGCCCATCTCTCTCAGCGCACCCGCACCCTGTCGGAGAGAGCAAATAAACACACAAAACACAACAGATAAAGAAATAAATACGTTGGAAAAACAAAACAAAAGAAAACGAAACAAATGAAGGTCCCGGAGCCTCGTTATGGCGGGAAACAAACGTGAGGTTACCCCGCGAGGACACGTCGTTGTTCCGCTTCCGTTTATGTCCACATGACGAACATCTGAGACGGAACAGCCCAGCGGCGATGACGTAGAAATGTTTAAATCAAATAAATACATCCCTATAAATTATGCGCGTTATATAGAGCTATTATATAGCGCTACATACATACACGCCGTAACACAACCAGTGAAGTTAGTGCGTGTGTGCGCGCGTGTGGTACTGAGTACGGGGGGGGGGGGAGTCTGAAAGGTGCGCGTGACAGCGGGCGAGGTCTGAGAGCGTGCGCGCACATGCACGTTCATCTGATATTAGTGTGTAAGCGTTTCTCGAAGGCCCACCAGGAATACAGAGAGGCTTCAGTCACACTGCAGGGTGTGTGTGTGTGTGTGTGTGTGTGTGTGTGTGTGTGTGTGTGTGTGTGTGTGTGTGTGTGTGTGTGTGTTTGTGTACTTTTGATACAGGCCGAGAGGAAAACACCGAGTTAAACCGTCGCTACCAAAACACATGCAGACATGAAACTACCGTGTTAACATGAACCACCTTAGCAAATAAGTCCCATTTCACCAGCAACAAACCTCATATCCCGACCAAGGGACCCCTGACCTTCACGCACACACACACACACACACACACACACTCACACACCACTCAAGGTGTACGAGTCCTAATGCGCAACGAGCAAAAACACACATAAAATAGGCAGGTTGTCTATAGGAGGACACCATACAAAGTTCCGTTGAAATGCCAGTCTGCAGGGGTCTGTTGGGTTCCGTCCTGGCTCGGTTCACACAAAATCACGTTTATCCACGTCGTCTGAGGCCCCAGTGCGGCAGGTTGCGCCTCTCCTTGTAGAAATACGCCATGTTTTTTTTTTTTTAAAAAAAAGCTCTTCCTCCTGCACGGATCAATATCAGAACAGCGTGTGTCTGGAAGGAAACGGCATCGACGCGCGGCGTGGCGCTGACCTTTACCCCCCCTTCCCCCCCACCCACCCCCACAGGTCACGTCATCCTCCGGTCAGCACTCCGTCAGAGACCCCCGCACTTCCGCAGGACACGCACGAAGGACCGATGAGGAGGCGGATTCACCTGAGGACCGTGCAGTGAGTCTGGGACCAGCAGCGGCCCGTGTGTATCCGTGGGTTTAATAATGTCAGCAGCTCAGCCCGAGTGCGCCACGACGCAGCCGCAGACATGCCTGTGGCTGACGTCCACCGCCACCACAAGGTCCCACAACAAGTTTTACACTGATGCAAACCAAACCCTCCGCTACTGCGGGAAACCAGTGGGGTGACTGGTGTGGATGTGAGTTTCAACACCGGCGCGTCACAGCCCAAACACACCCGGCACACGCCGGTGCCATGCATGCACAACAACCGGTTTGCAGTAGTACGATTTCTTTTCTCTCCTCCCCTTTAGTGCGTATAAACCTGTCTATTGAGTCTGATTCCTCACAGTGCAAAAAAAATATATAAACTAATAAAATTGAGTAAAATAAAAAAATAACTAAATGTGCTGTGTGCGGCTTTCTAACGTCGCCTCTTCGTCCCAGCCGTTGGATGGCAACGCATTCCCTGACTGTCCAATGGAGGAAGCAGCTTCCGAGGCAGGTCTGTAGCAGACAGGTCTGCAGGTTTAACGCACGCGGATCCCCGCGTGCGCGCCCGGGGAGTCCGGGGGAGCTGGCAGGACGGCGGCGACGGCGGGGCAAGTTCAAGTTCACGGCCGCGCTGCAAAACTCCTGCAGGCTCTCAGATGACGGGGGGGGGGGGGGAGGGGGAGGGGGAGGAGGAGGGGAGCTCCAGCGTGTTACCCAACGACCAGCCAGGGTGGAAAACACAAGACAAAAGACGAAGATACGCGACAAATAAGACGCGTCCCCCCCCTCCCCCCCCTCGGTAAGGTAACAGCAGCGCAGATATGCGAGGTGCAACACATAAACAGTTCGTGCTGAGCTGATCTGGAGGATTTGTTGGTTCTGCAGGTTTGAGCTCCCCGCCACGTGCAGCAGCCTCCGTCTCGGCTGGTGCAAGACGACGGTTCACTTAACCGAGGAAATTAAATGTGAATTTCCAACGTTTACTTTTCCTGTCACCGTGTGACCACAACACACCAGGCCCACGAACCGCACACAGAACCCAGAAAAGTCCATTAGTTACCACTTGCAACACCTTTTATTATATTTTGTATGCAGTAAATTTTTATCACAATAAGGGAAGAAAAAACACCTGTTAAACCTTTTCAACAAAATCACATAAAAACAAAACAACTGCCCGTGTTTCGCTCATCATTGTACATATTTATAGTAAAGAAACATTCTTTATAAATATTGTTTTATCTGTGGCAAGTAAATACCATAATTTAATTACAAATGGATAAATATGGCAGTTGATATTTACAAGAGGAAGGGCGTAATTACAGGAAAAAGGAAAAAAAAATTTTTGTTTTTCTTTTTTTTTTTGAACGGCACAACCTTTATTTTTCCTCACAATCGTCCAGATAGTATTTCACAAACCACCCCCCCCCCAAAAAAAACTTGCAAAACACAAAAAACATCACAAGTTAAGCCCCAAGCCAACTAAAATATACATTCACAAGCAAAAAATATCCTGGTCTGTTGGGAGTTAAATTGGAGTTAAAACTTTGGCACTCTTTCCACTTTATAGATGTTTAGTATAGTACAATCAATTTGCCTTAGGATCACAATATTCAACATTATAGTACAAGTTCATCGTAGTATGTGCACTAAAAGTCCAGTTAGAGAAATAGCTACCATTGAAGGAACATCTATACACACCAAAGACCGACAAATTCTACCACGACCAAGGGGAAATGCAGGTGGCCATTATTTACAAACCGGGGCGCGACGTGACCACGACGCAGCTCTCCTCCTCCTCCTCCTCCTCCTCCTCCTGTCGGTTCTTCACGTCGTCCTCGGTAAAAATGGAAATGCTTGTGTTTTGTCTCTTTGTGTGCACTTGTCCCAACTGACCCTCCTCCTCTCGCGCTCCAGTGCTGTGAAGCCATATAGTAGTAGTGTGTGTGCGCGCGCCGGTTCGGTCCCAGTTACGTCCCTTTTACACATACCACTCGCTGAAGTTGGAGGAAAGGCCGCTGTGGCTGCTGGTGTTGTGCACCACCGAGGCCGGAGACAGGTTGTTGGTGCTCTGCGTCTCGGTCGTGGGCGACACCAGGCCCGGAGGGGTGGAGGACTCGTATCCGGAGCTGGCTGCGGGCGACGAGTCGGATGCTGATGGGGTAGATTCGTGGACCTGTAACCAAAAATAAATAAATAAACAATAGAAATAAATAAACGGAGTGTAATCAAATAAAATAAATAAAACGACAGGGGCGGCGTGTCGTGAAGTGGCGTGGAAACCACGCGCCGTTTACCTTCATGTGTTTGCGCAGCGAGCTCGGGTGGGTGTAGGACTTGTCGCACATTTTGCACAGGTAGGGTTTGTCCGACGTGTGGACGTGCATGTGCTTTTTCCTGTCGCTGCTGTTCGCGAACCTTCTGTCGCAGCCGTCGAATTCACACTGGAAGGGTTTCTCACCTGCGGGACACGGGGGGAGACAATCACACACGTCACGCAAGAGGCACCGCTCCCGGCAGATGTAGAGGCACAAACGGCAACACAAACGAGAGGCGGCGGCTGAAACCAAACCGTCTAAAACCCCAAAATCCCGACCCGAGATATCGAAGCGGCTTCGCTTTATTCAGCTTAATTTATGCGTCCGGCTTTCTTTTTTTTCTCTTTTGTTTTGAGGGAGAGGTGGTGGTGGTGGTGGGGGGGGGAACGGGACCGCCCTCGGTAGGCCGCGGAAGACGCACCATTTGCTGGTAAACAATAAAAATCTAATTAGCACCTGACCGATTCCCTGACACTCCAGCGAGAGGCCGGCGTGCATGTGAAAGGCCGTCGATGCTCCGTCTGCAGCCTCATGACTATCAAAGGAATGCAGGAGGAAACAAAAGGCGTCCTGCAGCCCTGCACCCCCGGAGCTGCAGGGCTGCGGCCGCACACTTTGACTTCTGCGAGACATGTGGACATGTATGCAACAAAAAAAAAAAAGGAACTAGTGTAAATGAAAACGAGAAACGTAAAGTATTTCTGCATGCAGGAAGTGGTAAAAAATCGACGTGGGAAAGGGGGGGGGAGAGGGATGAATGGTAAAAGCGTAGTCTGTGGGTACACATTAAACCCATTGATGGGATTTTGGGCCCAGAAGGCTGCGCAGCAGCGGCGCGCAGCCCTGCCGTCGCCTTTGCCCCCATTTTAAAGTTTACCGAGCCCAACACCATGCCAGACTGGGTTACAGGATTTAGAAAGCTCGTGCATTCACACCTTCCAACAAGTGACCCCCCCCCTTCGCAAAAAAAACGTTTAAAAAATGTGCAGCACGTCTCATCAGTGCAAAGGTCTTATTTCCCCGGATGTGAGCCTGAGTCTATTTGGCGCTAATATCTACTTTAGCAAGCTAAAATAACCGCAGGTTAATAAGATTTAATTACGAGTCCGTAGTCATGGGGACAAAATGGTAATTTCGACACCTATCGCAATAAGTGGGGACCTGAATAAGTCGTGCCCGTGCGAGGCGACGCTACACGCGTGGCGCGGCGCGGCGCTTACCTGTGTGCGTTCGCTTGTGGATCTTCAGGTTTTCCGAGCGAGCGAAGACCTTTCCGCATCCGGGGAAGGGGCACGGGAAGGGTTTCTCCCCGGTGTGCACCCGAATGTGGTTGACCAGTTTGTATTTGGCCTTGAAGGGTTTGCTCTCCCGGGAGCACTCCTCCCAGAAGCAGACGTGGTTGCTCTGCTCCGGTCCGCCGACGTGCTCCACGGAGACGTGCGTGACCAGTTCGTGCATGGTGCTGAAAGTTTTGTTGCAGCACTTCTTGGGGTTGCTGAGCTGCTCGGGGTCGACCCACTTGCAGATGAGCTCCTGCTTGATGCACTGCTGCCTCATGTAGCGGAAAAAGGCACCGGGGTGGTGGTGGTGGGCTGCCATGTTCATCCCCATGTTCATATTCATCGAGCCGTACTGGTTGTGGAGCTGGGCGGCCGAGTACGGGTCGGTCCTCGGGCTGGAGACCTGGTGGTACTGGTCGGAGCGTCCGAAAACTTCCCCCGGTAGTCCAAGGCGCATCTGGCCGTTGAGCATGTTGGGGGATCCGTGGGAGCCGTGCTGGTCGTGGATCCCCGGGAAGAGGATGTGGCCCTGGCTGTCGGTGTGGGAGTGATGGAGGGACCCCGCCGTGGGGCCGAAAATGGCATGCTGGCCGCCGGCCGGAGAGGAGTCTCCGAAGCCCCGGCTGCGAAACAGGAAGTCCCGGGTGGAGTTGAAGGGCGAGCCGGCGTAGGAGGTGACGTGCGCGGCGTGCGCGCCCAGAGCCGCGGCGGGGTAAGCCGGCGCCTGGCTGCTGAAGGCGGAGCTCTGTCCCGGGGAGAGCTCGTGGTTGAGTTTGAACGCACCCATGTGTGCGGAGTCAACGAAGCTGTTCTGCGCCAAGCTCAAGTCTCTGTCCTGCATGTCGCCGGTGGAGTGATGCCTGCTGAACGAGCCTACTCCCAGTCCGGGGAACTGGTGCCCAGCATCCAGCAGCATTGTGTCAGCGAACGAGGGTGGTGGTTGTTGTTGTTTTGTTTTTTTTTTTAATTATTATTTTAATTGTTATAATTTCGACCCACTGCGCGTCTGCAGCTTACACCGGCAAACTGAAGGGAACAATTCAGACGTTAATTGTTGGTGCAAGGCGCTTCAACTTCCAGCCACGGGAACACCATAGCACCTCTTTCAACACGGGGATCCGCTCATTAAGAAAAAAAAATTAAAATAAAAAAAATAAAAAATAAAAAAAACAGCAGCAGCTCGCGCTTATCGGCGACAGAATTGACTGAACTTATAAGTCAAACAGAAAAAGAAGAAAAGAAGAAAAAAAAAATCCCAACGCAAAAGAAGTGGAGACTTGGTCCTCCGGTCGTGCCCCTCTCTAGGCTGTGACAGCTGCTTGGTTTTAAATACATTCAAACACGGAATAATTATCTTACTAGGTGTCCTGCGCGTTCACGGGCGGACGCACGGGGCTTGGCGGAGCCGTCTCAGGGATTTGCGGTCCGGACCCGGTGTGTTTACGTCTCCGGCTGCTCTGGTTTGTCGGAGCGGAGGTCCCTCTTTCTCCCCCGGACTGGCACCTCCTCCTCTTCCGCCCCCTTTAACTGGAGCCCCTCCATTCAAACGGCGCCCTCTGATTGGCCGCCGCCACTCATCAATCCCAGGTGTTCCTCCAATCACAGGTGAGCGCTTCGGCGACTAATGGCAGATCGCCATTTTCCGCTCATAATTACCGCCTACTTTTTTCTTTTTTCTTTTTTTTTTTTTTAGGAGAGGGCTTATAGGAGCTACGGGCGAGAGAGAAGAGGGGACGGGATCCAATATTGTTGGTTTTTTTTTTATTCGTAGGTGATGATTTTAGGTATGTTTCAATCACGTGACTGAAATGCCGTCTGCAGGAACTGCAAATCATCAGACGGATAAGAAGGGGGAAAGTTAGACGGGTGTGTGTGTGTGTGTATATGTGTGTGTATGTGTGTGTATATATGTGTGTGTGTGTACGTGTAGATGGGCTTGCTAAATGACAGTGGGTTGTTTCCATAAGTTGAGCACGACCCCTCACAGCCATGCCCATGAACAAACCGTGCAGAGGCAGATTCACGCGGCTTCCAGGGCCGCAACGCGTCCCCTGCGATTAAACACGCGTCATGCGGAACGCGGCCTGTCAGTCCAAACCGGGGACTTTCTGCTTTTTGGGGTGTTTTGTTTTTTTACAAGTGTGCCAATGTCTTACCGCTTGGCTAATATGTGGTTGTTGACCGTAGCGGTGAGGCCTGAGACAGACCAACACACACCCATGATGAGACGTTGCTTCCCCACCACGCCATGGCCTCCCTCTTGTTGTCTTTACCCACACTAAAGACCACAACCCTCTTCTCAGCACAGTGTATGCAGCTCAAATACCAAAGGACGCGACAGTCCTGCAGGCCTGGAGGAGTCTGTTGGGGATTGGAGAAGGTGGAGTAATGACTTAGTCCCAGCAGCCACCTGGCTGAGGAAAATCTGGAGCAAGTGAAGGAGCGGTGCTGCAGTTCGACAAGTGATTATGGATTTCTTATTGGGGGGGGGGATTTCCGGGTGTTTAACCAGCCACATTTGGCCCTTCAGGGCAGGGTGCTGGACGCTATCCTATGTTCCCATCATATGGTAGCATCTGCACCTCTCTGCTCCACTACATCTGTCGTGACCATAGACTCCATAATAATGGTTCAAAATTAGAGACAGATTTTTTTATTTTTTAAATCGTGCTAATTTAGCGCCACGTGCTGTGTTAGCGGACTCCCAATAAGCCAATCAGAAGGAGATGCTCCGCTGCCAAACTGGTTGGGTTCAGATTAGAAGCATTAAAAGCACGCTTTGGCACATGGACGCGCCTCCAGTTATACAGCGTGAGATTTACACAGGCACCCATAGGGAGCCATGCAGTCCACCCACAGCAGAGGAGGAACTCTCCACCTACACGGACACACACACACACACACGACAGAGGTACTGACTCAAACGGCCACCTCAGATTAAAGGAGGCCTGATTTACACTTTGGTTTTTATCAAATTAGACTCACAAAAAAAGTGGAAGTACTTCGACACAACAACCGTCTCTGTCCCTGCTCTTTCTCCTCTCAGCAGCCCCAGACAATAGACACCGCCAAAAACCTTTGCTGTGTGTGTTGTTTTGCGCTGTGAGTATTGTGTGCTGTGTTGTGGTGTCTCTAAGTATTGTGTGTGTTGTGTTGTATATGTTGTGTGTTGTGTGAGTTGTTTTGTGCTGTATCGTGTTGTGTTATGTTGTGTGTTGTGTGTGCTCTGCTGTATTATTTTGCATTGTGAGTATTGTGTGTGGTGTGTGGTTTTTTGTTGTGTTGTGGTTGTGTGTGCTGGGTAAGTTATGTTGTTGTTGTGTGTGTGTGTGTGTGTGTGTGTGTGTTGTGTTTTTTGGTTGCGTTGTGGTTTTGTGAGAGTTTTGTGCTGTTCTTCCAAGTCCATTTCAAGCCGCGCTGCAGGAAACAAGGAGCTGATCCAAGTTCAAAGTCACGTCTGCCGACCTCCAGAAGAAGTTCTTTATTTGTCAAGAAAAACCGCCAAACCCTCCCCAGAGAGAGAGAGAGAGAGAGAGAGAGAGAGAGAGAGAGAGAGAGAGAGAAAATTGAAAATTAAAAAGAAAGAAAAGTCCATCATCGGCCAGAGAGAGGTCCAGGGTTGTGGGTCTGTCCTTGTGCTGAAGGTGTGCGTGGGGCGGTTTCCAGGTTTCCATGAGCGGCATAAGGGGATAAGGGGATACGTGATGGGAGGTGCTGGCCTTCATCAACACATCCCAGTGGATGTGATGGGGTGTAAGATGCAGCTGCAGAAGCTGACGGCTGGAGGAAGATGGAGCAGGCCGGAGGCGGTGGGGGGGGAGGGAGAGGGAGGGGGGGGCACGGAGCTCGTTTCACTTCTCTGTTCTTTGACAACATCAACATGTTGACGCTTTGGAAGGTTACTTGTGAGGCTTTCCGTGACCTTGGGTTTCATGGATGTTTGACCTCTGACCCCTTAAGACCACATATGTTGCCCTCTGGACTCTTTTGGTAAAATAAGCCTTTTTATGACAAAGCGTCTTTGTTTTAAGACGGAGAGGGAAGCCTGCTGGAAGACCGTCCCCCTTCCTCCTCGAGAGGCTCTGACAGCTTTTGGGAAGTTTGAAGGCACCGAGTCACAGACACAGGAACTGACCTGGGGTCTGCCGCTCCCGCCTCTCGGACCAGCGACTCGTGTGCACGGTGGGTCGTCTGCAGCTTGCCTCCGCCCGAGACAAGAACACACGTGAAGGTTGGGATATGACACAAATTAAAATTAAAATTAAAATAAAACAAAATGCAGATGCGTATCGGTGATGCAGGTTGACGGTATATAAAAAAATAAAAACTAAGAGAAATAAATTAAAAGACTAAAAAATGGGACACGTTAAAAAAAAATGTCACCACTGCTTTGAACCCACAAGTTTCCGTCTTTGTTTTTATTCGAGGCTCTTTGCTGCTGTACGGGACACGGGGCTCCAGCAGGTCCGGGGGAAGGACGTGGAGGGGGAGAGCTCCCATCAGACACCGGGAGAGCCGGTGTTCAGCCCCCAGACAGGACAGCCCGAAGCAAGCCGCCACACTCTCGACGAACAGCTGATGTGTCTGAGCTGCAGTACAGACAGCACAGACAGCACAGACAGCACAGACTATATGAGACAGGACGGAAAGGTGACGGAGCAGACTGACGTCACACCCCTCCTCTATACGTCTCTAATGCAGCGCAGGTCAGTCAGCCCCTCCGGGGACACATTACATATCACGTTACCTGTTATACACATTACATATCACGTTACATGTTACACATTCCGCATTACATATCACACGTTACATGTTATACATTACACATTACATATCACACGTTACATGTTACACCTGGTGTTTAATTTGAGCTGAGGTCGACATATCAGAACTTTCAATTACAAATTTCAAGACAGAAAAAAACGAGTTTTAATTTTTACTAAGTAGGTAAAAGTTACCGTTAATCTTCCCTACAAATATTTAGACCTGCCATCATGTATATATATATATATATATATAATGTTTGTATGTGTGTGTGTGTATGTGTGTGTGTGTATATATATATATATATATATAATGTATGTGTGTGTTTGTGTGTGTGTGTGTGTGTATATATATATATATATATATATATATATATAAATTTGTATGTTAAATGTGTGTTTGGATGCAGCGGTGTTAAATCAGTGGCAGACTGATTGACAGGAGGACCTGATTCGACCATAAAAAACCAACCTATTTCTTCAGGCTTTGTTTTAAAGTTGTGACGGTGGATGGTGCATAAACAGCTGATGTATTTATATCTTATAAATATTATCAGATTAATTTGGACAGACGTATTTTATTAATTTATTCAGCAGGGCCATTTTATTATTTTATTAATCTAACTACAAGGACGACTCCTACGATTTAGACCACATATTTAGGAGCGATGGGACGTAAAAATGTAAGAGTGCAATTTATTTATTTTTTTAAAAAGTTAATTGTGATAAATCAGTATTTTTGATGTGGCTCATAAGTTAAAAAATAAACAAAACAAAAAAAAATGAACAGCAATTAAACGGAAGGTCGACCTGAAACCCGGCTCGGTGGAGGATGGAGGGCTGAATATTGGGGAGAATAAAGCGGGGCTGGCGCGTGATAATGCTCGCGCGTCGGGGAAATGGCGGGGCACGGCCCGCGGGGGGAAACTTTATTTATTGCGAAGATAGAAAAAGGGAAAGACGCGTTGGGACGTTTCAACGTTGTTCTGCTGCAGCGGCAAAAAAACAAACCCGCGGAAACTTGAGAGGGCGACGTGTTCGAAGAAACTAGCGGGTCCATTTTTTATTTTTATTTTAGAGTTTGCTTTTCTTTTTTTTTTACTTCTGCGCGGCCACGGCGACTTTGGCTCTGTCGCGGCAGATCAGAGCAAGAAAGGGGGTGGAAATAAACGCGCGGCTGAATAAAGTGGTGCGGATCTGCTGCACACGGCGCTGCTCCTCGGCGTGGCCCGCCTGCGTGGACCTTCCGCTTTATTTCCATGTCAGCGGCGGTAAAAAAAAACAGGTTCGGGGCAACTTTGCGAGTCCAACTTAGTGCAGCCAGTCAACGGCTCAGAGCGGAGTGAGGGGGCGGAACCCTGCTGAGCCCCCGCGCTGAACGACAGCCAATCGCTTCGTTCTCTTAACTGCCAGTCACCGAAATCCGTCCAATGCCCGCAGTGCCATTTCTAAACTGTATTCCCTACTGTGTCCTCCAACTGTTGTATGTTCTGCCAATCGCTTGAGGACAGAGTGGGGAAAGGAGCAAGCAGAGTTAGAAGCAGGACAAAAGAACTTATAGCTCGCACCCTATATACATACATATGCATATATATTTATGTTTGTGCTCATGTTTCTAGCCAGCGTGGTGCGGGGTTGAAGCGGTAGCGGTGAGTGTGGATGGACTTGAGAGTGTAGTTATGGAACCCCCTTTAAGCAAGAGGAATCCGGCGATCAGATTAGCGGATTTGGCAGCGACTCAAGCCCTTCCTCATCAGAATATGACAGGCTTCCCGGGGCTAGGGGGGCATCACCCTCTCTCCCACCATGCCCACCTCCACCCTGGGGAGCTGGGCAACGACCCCGGAGTGGCACTCACTCCATTTGGACCAGAGCACATGGCACAGACAAATGCTCTCAAACTTAGCCCATCATCTCAGCACATTCAGAGCCATCCCGAAGCCCAGACCGCCGCATCCTTCACGTCTGCTCAGACCACAGTTGGTTTCCCCGTGGCTCACCCCCACTCAGGCTACACAAGCAGCAGGGACTTCATCCTCAGGAGAGAACTCTCAGCCTCTGCTATGCATGCACTTGGCGACCAGCATAGTTCCGCCTCCTCCCCTCATCACCATGGCATGTTCATCTCCCCAACAGGTGCTTATGGGCACGCGGAAAGTGGGGCCCATCCACTTTTCACTGGACTCCACGAGCAGGCGTCCCCGGGCGCCCACCACCATGCCCTCAACGGGCAGATGCGCCTGGGTTTACCGGGGGACATCTACGCCAGGCCGGAGCATTTCGGACACAGGCCGGAGCATTATGGACCCTCTTCCCTCCACAGCTACAACTCCATGAACCTTAACGTGAACATCGCGTCTGCTCCTCACGGAGCGGCGGGGGCGTTCTTGAGATACATGCGGCAGCCCATTAAGCAAGAGCTGATTTGCAAGTGGATCGACCAGGAGCAGACTTCCAAGAAGCCCTGCTCCAAAACCTACAGCACCATGCACGAGCTGGTCAACCATGTGACGGTGGAGCACGTCGGGGGACCCGAGCAGAGCGTCCACGTCTGTTTCTGGGAGGAATGCCCGCGGGAGGGAAAGGCTTTCAAGGCGAAGTACAAACTGATCAATCACATCCGAGTTCACACCGGAGAGAAGCCCTTCCCGTGTCCCTTCCCCGGCTGTGGCAAAGTCTTTGCCCGGTCCGAGAACCTCAAGATCCACAAGAGGACTCACACAGGTTAGTTGCAAAGTAAAACCCGGGTGTCCTCAACCTGCACGAAAAAGGGGCGCTCGGACGTGTGTTATATTTGAAACGTAGCCTGCGTCCGATGACGGAGTTTAGTTTTGACGTTCATAAAGCCAAAAAAAAAAGAAGGGTGCATGACCGTGCATGAGCGTTCGCACGAAGAAATAGTGAAATTAAGCGGGGTGACGCATTTACTACAGCGCAGGGTGGCGAGGCAGCGTGTGCACGTTTTCTTTACTTTTCTGCAAACCTAAACTTTGTCTTTGCACGGACGTCTCCGGTAGGCTGAGGAGGGGGATTATGGGGGGGGGTTGATTTGCAAAACGTGCTTACGCACATTCAAAAAAAAAAAAAACACCAGCTCCGCCATCCCTGGCGGTGTAGACTTGCGCCATTAGCCCGGGCGAATAACGGTTTCAGCGCCATGGAAAGTCCCCGTGCATCACTTGTACCGCGGGAGGCGTGCGGAGCGACGGGCCGTGTTCAACTCTGCACAGCTGCGAGTTGGGGAAAACTGCGAAACGGAGCCTCCGGGAGAGTAGTGGACGTTTTGGGACAAGCCTGCCGCTGAAGGCATGGTCCTGCAGCTCGGAGCCGCTGTCATGAGACATTCGCCCGTAACAATGGCGTCTGCGCGGCTCGGTCACCTCTTGGCAGCGCGGGGGGGGAGAGGGCTCGCCGCGTCTCGCTGCGCCGAACCTTCGGTGCGCGGAGGTTTGCAGCCCTGATCGGGTGAAACGCTCCGCAGAGGGCAGAAGTCGTCATTAAATGCTGCTTTACGTGGGGGGGGGGATAAGGTCCTCCCACCTTGTTGAGTGATGAATATGGGATCAAATAGATTGATCAACAACAACAACTAAAATTAAAACGGCGCAATAGGCTGCGTGTTTACATGCCTGCTAACTGTTGCCCTTGCTGTATTTATTCTGCAAAAGCGGGTCGCCCCCTCCGCTCCACAATATAATTACGCGAGTCCGGACTCTGGAGATCTGCTGGGCTTTTTGAAATGGTGCGTTTCGCTGTTTTGCATGCGTGTGTGTGTGTGTGTGTGACGGTGTTGGGATTATGAACCCTCAGCCGGGCCGAGAACACACACGCGGCTCCTTGTGGTCGCGAACGCAACTGTGATTCCCGGACACGGAAGCCCAGAGGGGGCCCCGTGGCATGCCCCCACGTGCTCTCGCGGAGACAGGCTGCGCGTGGAGCAGGTTACAGTAGAGCCGGCTAGTCTCTCGGACACATGGTCTCTAACGACGTGCTGCAGAGTAGATCCCAGTAGACGAGACGGGGGGCAGCTGCTCGGACCATTTATGCGCATTTGGCGTTCGTGAGGTGTTCAGCGTGGACGCTCGGGCTCATTAAGAGGGTTAGATCATTTGCGAGGAGCCGACGTGACGTTAACGGCTGGGCCCTACGTGCAGTCTGAAGGCCCAATACCAACCGGGAAATGATCAGAGTTGACTGCTGTGTTATACGGGGAATAGGGGCGTTAAACTGTACTAATTAAGCTTTCTTTTCAAGGAGAGAAACCGTTCAAGTGCGAGTTTGACGGCTGCGACCGGAAATTCGCCAACAGCAGCGACCGGAAGAAGCACTCTCACGTGCACACCAGCGACAAGCCTTACTACTGCAAAGTCCGCGGCTGTGACAAGTCCTACACGCACCCCAGCTCCCTGCGCAAGCACATGAAGGTCCACTGCAAGTCCCCGCCGCCCCCCTCCGCCAACGCCGCCTACATCTCCTCCACCACGCCGCTCGGAGACTCGCTGTCGCCCAACCCGGAGGCGCACCGGAACCGGTCCGCCAACCTGTCGCCTCAGGTGACCAACCTGAACGAGTGGTATGTGTGTCAGGGCAGCGGGGGTCCCAACCACCTCCACACCCCCTCCAGCGACGTGCCGACGTCAGACTCGGACGACGAGGACTCTTTCAGAACTTCAGACCCGAGGACGATGCTCTGATGCGGCGCTTTGCTTCCGCGGAGAAGGCAGGTTCCGTCCAACATGTTCCGGCCCGTCCACATTGGCACGCGTGCGCGGCAGTGATTCCAATAGCGATGGTGTATAACTGTGTAATAGGCCACTACGAGGTTATGTTAACCGTGTAATAACGTGTTTGCTGTCGTGGATGCAGGCTGTCATACCGCAGAGGAGCAGCAGCCAGCATCCGACATGCGCCCCCCTGTCCGAGACCCCCCCCCCACCCACCATGTCCAACACCGCAGATTACACTGACATAGAGAGGTAGCCTACCTTCCCAGGCTCAACCCGAGACTTCTATTCCTTAATGCAGAAACGCCTTATTATTGCAGAGGACCAATGTTTTAATGGGAACCGTTATACCTGACTTTGACCATTTCAATGTGAAGCTTGAGCATTAAAAAGAAGAGAAAAAAAGAAAAGAAGCAATATTCAGGGCTCTGACTTGAAGGACTGGGTTTGCCAATATGATGTCCCACTACACCATCAACCCCCCTGTCCAACTGCAGACATAGCCAGGAGGGAGGGAGGGAGGGAGGGGGGGGAGAGAAGCAGTGCTACTTGTTAGAATAGGAGCGGCGATCAATAATTAATGGCGGATCTTTCCCCGGATGAGGCGTTATTAGAGCCCACGTGACCGGGACTGCTGCGTCGACGCGGTGCGAAGGAAAACAAAACACGTGGAGGAAAAAAAACCAACAAAACTTTTTTGGAGTGTCTTAAGGCTCTTGATATGACTCTTTTTCTTTTTCTTTTTTTTTGAGATTTATACCATACATTTGTTTGGATGGTATTTTGTAATATTTAATAACTATTTAAGACTATATTTTATGCAAAAAAAAAATACACCAGTGTTATGCTCGTTAAAGAGTACGAATAAGTCCCCGGAGACCCTAAATGTGTACACTGACAGGCTTGGCCCCTGAAGGAGCTGTAGATATGTAATGTACGGATGCTCGTGAATGTTGTAGTTTTTAAAAATTGACCGACATGTTTTTTTTTTTTTTGTACATTGTAATTTATTTGCTGGTATCAGTGTTGTACTGGAATTACAGACACGCCAAAGAATAATAATGTCAGTTTTTGGTGGACAAGTAGTACCGACGCTTTTTACTGTGGTTCTGTAAAGAGACGAGACGAAACTCTTTTTGTACTTGAATAGGCTGTGTGTGCGTGCGTGCGTGCGTGCGTGCGTGTGTGTGCGTGTGTGTGTGTCATGTGACCGTGCCCCCGTCTGTGTCATGTGACCGTGCTCCGTGTCTGTGTCACGTGACCGCGCCCGTGTCTGTGTCACGTGACCGCGGCTGTCTCTCCTCCCCCTCCCCCGCATGTCCCTGTGTGTAGTGAGCTGTCTTTCTCTGTCAGCTGCATGCTGCTGTGCTTGTGCAGACCCTCGATGTTCACGATCAAACTTTGCAACATGAGATCATGTTCAAACTTAATAAAACACACCAGGACTTATAAAGTAAACACGCTGACGAGTGTCCTTCCGTCAGACAACTTCCGGTTTCAGGAAGGAAAGCCGTTAACCCTTCTGATTGGACGTCTTGACACACCCTAAGAGGGCGACGTGTTTCTTCCGGCGACGTTTTACCAGTTTTATTCTCTCCTCTCGCTGTCTTTTTTTTTAATTTATCTATTTATTTATTTATTTACCTGTCAGGCAAACTACTGGGAAAAGTGAAGAAAAGCCAACAAACCAGCGGCCGTGCAATTCTAGGGGGCAAATGGAAGTGATAGCAAGTAAAAGAAGCGCCCTACTGAAATCCACATCCTGACATTTCTATAAAAATATTCACCGTTGTTCCACAAATGGGCCAAAGGGAGGCTGCTAGAAACCAATCTAATAGGTCTAATATGGGGGGGGGGCTTAGAGCCCCCTGACGGGGCTGCGTCTCAGGCGGAGCAGCCGAGGCATGAATCATTCATGGGGGAAAAATAAACGATAAAAACGCTACCTGACAATAACCGAGCCCGTGTAGTATAGAGTGTATAAAACAAGCCCCCTCCCTCTCCCCCTCTTATTTCCTCCATTAAAACGCGCCATCTCGCTCGCAGGGTGTCCCCCTGTTGCAGCGTGCAGGAGTCAGGCTGCAGCCTCGGCCGCTTGGCAGCGTTGGTGGTGCCGTCGGGTGGGGGTGGGGGTGGGGACGCTCACGACGTGAAGGCGTCCGGCTGCAAAGCCGCTAACAGCCTCCAAACGAGCCGCGCATCACAGCAAACGATGCGCGTCCGGCTCCCGCACGTCTCCGCTGCAGCGCGTCAACGGACGCCACAGACAGGTGAGGGGGGGGGCGGCGCGCTCACCGCACGCGCTGGGCACGACACCAATCATAACAACGATGATGATGAGGGTGAAATACGCACATTCTCACTCCTTAGTGAACAGATGCAAGGTTCAATATAGATGGTTTGTGATTGGGTGCCCTCGTCTTGTGTGGGGCATTAAAACACAGGGGCTGGTTCGAGTCTTTTTTTTGGGGGGGGCACGTCTCAAACATAAAGGTATGGAGCCTTTTTGGGGGGGGGCAGCAACTTGAAGCACCTGCATGAGGGGCTCTCTGGGCCCGTCTCACTTTTATTGCTGTCTTCTACCCCCCCCCCTGTCCGCCAACATACCAAAAACAAAAACAAACAAACAAAAAAAACAAGCAGCTATTTCTCCACGCGCTGAAAGGGGGGGGCGCTCCTGCAGAACAGCACCTCCCTCCAGCCGGGGCTGCACGGCCTACACATCTAATGCTCCCGTATAGGAAACAAGAGCTTGATGAATGTTGCAAAATAAACACCGTGAAAAAAATAACCAAAGAGAGAGCCTCCTCTGCACGAAAAAAAAGGGGGGGGGGACTTCATAAAAGCCCAGAAGAAGCAGCCCCCCCCCTCCAGTGGTGGGGGGGGGGAGAGGAGGAGGCTTTGAAGTAGAACTTATTATCTGAGAAATACTTTTGGGTTGTCCTAACGACGCCGCTGAATGGGGGGAAAGGCGCTCCTTTGTCAGCGATTTGTTCTCCTTTAGCGGGAAGCCCGTGGAAATCACTTACACGGGCCACCTCCACACACTGGCTGCAAATCAGTAACCGGCGGAGTCAGACATGCAGACGCCACTCGGCGGAGGACAAAAGCGGCGCGTCGCGGAGGAGAAAAAAGGGACGCGCGGGCGCTCTCTCCGGTTCCGCCTTTCAGGGGCTGAATGATCGTCTCTCCGACGACCGGAGAGGCCGGAACAAATGCCCGTCTTGTCAGACTTTACAAGCACGATCCATCCCCCGTCCATACAGTGGGCGAGAGAAAAGGCTCGTGAGGTGATAAGTTTGCTCTCAGAAGTTAGAGAGGGAGGGGAGGCGAGGAGGGGAGGAGGAGGAGGAGGGGGGGGGATTTGGATGATGTTATTTGATGCAAAACGCACCTATATGCGTCAAAACCACATGGCATCAGGTCCTTGTGAGATCCAAATGCTCCTAGACTAGCACGCTGCTCCCCGCAGCTGGCAGGCTGCACGGCTGCAGCCTCCCAACGCGCAAAGCGGCGGAACAGCAGCACCTTGTGACAAGCTCGCCCGTTTTCCATCCCTCATCCTTCCACAAAGAGTATGGTGGGCCATAAAGGAAGACCGGGGAAGGCTTTAAAGGGGGGGGGGCACGTTGGAAATGAGACGACTCGGAACAGTGTGCTCGATACGTGAAAAGTCAGACAGCTTGTATATTTGTTTTGTTCCTGAGTTGGACTGTGGCTTTGTTAACAGAAGGCCTTGTAAAATACATGTTGCCCACAGCCAGTCAGTAAAAGGGTGGCGCAGGAGGCCCCGTGCAGGCCCGGCGAACAGCTGAGGAGCTGAGGAGCTCTTCACCGCTGCTGCATCCTGCCGCCAGGCCCCCAAACTGTTCACTCGCTCCTGTCGTTCGGATTCTTTAACAGGCTCCGGTAAACGTTTTCACGCCGACCTCCAGCGGGACCGGACCGGTCCAGACCTTGTAGCGGGATTAGAGTCCGGGCAGCGTTTCATTCCTGTTTTATTGGCCTGACTGGATGCAGTAAAAAGCCTTTATGGCGACATTCAAAATGGAAGTTTCCCTTTATCTCGGCCTGCAAAACGTTACACCTTCCTCCAACAAACAACGAGTCTGGAGAGAGAGAGAGAGAGAGAGAGAGAGAGAGAGAGAGAGAGAGAGAGAGAGAGAGAGAGAGAGAGAGAGAGAGAGAGAGAGAGAGAGAGAGAGAGAGGGGACTCATGGCTTTCTCTCGTTTTACTGTCTGGCACGTGCTCCCACACCATCTATGCGTTTCTCCTCTGCGCTTTGGGGGGAAACTCGATTTGGGCACAACTTCATCCGCGTTTCCCCTGCACCCTTCGTGGGGGGGGGGGCAGGAAACATAATCCAGTTGCACAATAAGCAGCCGTCCGACAGGCTCTCAGTCTACCGTCTCGGATCAGGACCTGACGTAGTCGGCCGGCGGACCCGCGCGCCTCAGCTCCGCTCGGCGCAGCGCAGGACGCGCGGACAAGATCCAGTTACGCACGAACCAAAACCTCTCTGGTCTCTTTTTCTTTTCTTTTCCTTTCTTTTTCTTTTTCTTTTTCTTTTTTTACAAAGGATGAACTCTTCTGTAGCCCCTTAATTCCTGCACCACGCTAGTAGATAAGAGAGAGAGAGAGGTTGTCCCTTTCCATTAGAGACACGGTGGAGTGTGCAGGAGAACAAGTCGCTCCTCTGCTCCCCCATTGGCCCCGACGTCTCTGCTGAAGCAGCGCCGCAGTTCGGCCCCGCCGGGGGGTCAGAGGAGTGACCCGGACCCGGTGCCAGTCATCTCAGAGGAACTTCATTAAACCAATTACCTAGTAAGCACATCATAATTTATTTATAATTATCTACCGAAAAAAAAGAAAAAGAAAAAGAGAAGTGTTCTTGATCCATGTAGAGCCACTATAATGAGCACGGGGGGGGGGTGAGGTGAGTGAGTGGGGGTCTCTGCTCCGGCACGCTGTCATTACAGACCCTCCACCTGGTTTACCTACGGCGGCTTCACCAGCTTCCCCTTCAGGTCTGCACGCGCCAGGAGGACTGGTCCTCCTCTGAGAAGTTTAGATGCAGAGCAAAAAAAAGAAAAAGAAAACACTTTTTAAGCCTTAAAGCTTTAAATGAACATCACTTAAAACACATAATTTATTCATTTACCGGTTTATCACGTGACATAACTGAGTTATGTGGGTTGGTAAAATATTAAATTCATAAATGGGTCGTCACTGGGAGGAGAGACAGCAGATGGGTCAACAGGACATCCAGTCCACACTACAACAAGCAGCCCATAAGAAGACAAGAGAAGAGATATTTAATATTCATATAAAATGGTTATGTATCGAAAGAAAGTTCACGCGCCATCTTGCAGTCTGGCTTTCAGCCACATAAATGGTCACGTGAAACAATGTCGTTATAACCTGTGTAAAGTGACATACCAGGTTTCCACATTTCAAGATGTTCTACACGTTACCAGCACGAGAGAGCAATGAGTGGAATAAAAAATCAGCTTTTTGTTTTATTTTGTTTTTATTTTGCATATTTATGACGCAGTGGGACTTTAAATCCATCCACTACTTTGCACAGAAGAGTGAGATCCATCACTCTCTCTCCCTCTCTCTCTCTCAGCAAACTGACACAGTATCTGGCGGCTCGGTAACATCTGTGGGGGTAGGGACTTGGTGCCGGTCCAAAGCCCCATCCCAGGACTGGGAGCCACTCCAAGGCAGTAGGTGAGGAGAGCAAGGTCGTCCACGGACATCCGCGAGAGCCGGGCCTCGCTACCTGGCCCTCCACCAGCCCACCGACCAGAAGGTATCAGCTCAGTGCGGACAGGCATGAGTGCACTGCCCCGCAGAATGACAAGGCTCACCAAAAAGCCCGTAAATGCAGGACGCAGGCTCCGAGGTACAACACCACCAGGCTGACCAGATGGGGGGGAAATGTTGAACTATATACAGGACCAATGGGATCCAGATGGACTTTTAAGGTGGAAAATCCCGATTGGTGCCCACAGAGGATGTTATGGAGCCAAGGGAAGAGGGACTTCGGCTCTGGCACCACACCTGAAGCCTGCTCCGCAGATCCGGCAGTCCCGGTCCACAGATCCGGCAGTCCCGGTCCACAGTAATGATGCAAACCCTGAAACCACAGAAGGTCTCTGAAACACGTCTTACTTCTCTGTGGTGTGCACGTTGTGACGGAGAGACCAGCAAGGTTTCTACGATGAGGGTGGACAGCATGAATGGATGAACGAACGAATTAATTAATTAATTAATTAATTAATGGATGGATGAATGAATGAATGAATGAATGAATGAATGAATTGATTGATTGATTGATTGATTGATTAATGGATTGATTAATGGATGGATGGATGGATGAATGGACGGATGGATGGATGGATGAATGGATGGATGGATGGATGGATGGATGGATGAATGAATGGAGGAATTGGCTAAGGTAAGATAAGATAAAAGATAACAGATAATAATAATAATAATGATAATAATAATAATAATAATAATAATACAATAACATCAAATTGCTCACTTAACCTTTTAGGTGCCCCTCTTGGGACGACAGCCCCACGCTGCCGACCAGCTTCATGTAAAGGAAAACCTCAAGGCGGATCTAAATTGTTTCAACAACTCACTCCCAGTCTGTCACTTTTATCTCACTACCCGTCCCCCCCCCTTCACCCCCTTCACCATCACTCCTTTCCATTGTGGGCAAAGACCGGCATCTCGGGCCAGATTTGTCTGGGACTATCAGGACCGCGGCATCAAAGGCCCGGCCGTGAATGCATCTGTCTCATGGCAGAAAAGGTCAGCATGCAGAGGGCCGGGGAAATCATTCTGCACAGCTGGAGAGAGAGAGCGGGAGAGAGGGAAGGGAGAGGGAGAGGGAGGGGACGGGGGGTCATCTCTGGAAAGAATAGGTGGAAAAGCGGAGGGAGAGATGGTCAGGTGAGGGGACAAAGAGAACAGCCCGAACCCCGGAAACGTTCCCTTAAGGCCTGAAAGAGCGAAGAGAGGTCAGTGTTTTTCGTCGCCAAACGCCTTCACTCTCGCTCTAATCCAGCGTCACAAGACGGCAGAACATCCGGCCGTGGAGGCGCTGCTTCCTCCGCGGAGGAGTCCACGCGGACGGGACACGTCACGGCTGATCTCTGCCCCGACAGCGCCGCGATTGGCAATCACAGATACGGCCGTGGGGACGGGCAGGAGGAGAATGTGGTGTCTTGGATGTTTCCGACTGACCAGGGATAAGCCGGAGAGGTAAATATGGCTGGATAGGCAATGAGATGAGATATGGGGTCTCCAACCGACCGACGGCTTCAAAGAGTCGTGGTCTGGGTCCACGAGGGCCACGGAGGAGGCTTAGGAGATGAATGAGCAGACTCGTGTTATTAAAGCTGACCAGTGAACAGTACTTATACCCCCCCCCAACCACCACCACCACCACCACTTTGTCCCATCATCTCACCTTGTTGGTGTATTTTGGGGGGGATATCTGGGCCCTAACCACTTCATAGACGTTATTTAACATCCTGAACCCTCTCCATCCTGTCAGAGGACGGACGCGGCTCGGAGCGAGCTCACTACAGGACAAACCCCTTCACTTGTTGTGTAGATCCTAATGACAGCCATAATGTATCTGGTCGTCCCATAGGACGTTTAGGACTGGACTGTCCCAATCACAAGACTAATTGTATAATTAGGCCAGCTCCATTGGGGACGGACACCTTTTGGCCCTTGCCTGACACTCGCCGTGCTAAATGACAGAATAACTCACAGATTATCGGAGCCAATCTGTCTTGGTGACATGAGGCGAGAGCAATGTTTTCCCAACATGACTGATGATCGATGAAAAGGAAACGTAATGATCGCATGATTTGCATGTCTGAAACGAGACGGTACCTTCCTAACTACACTGTTTTCGTATCTAACCAGGTTTTCTGCCTTCACAGGCCCACTAATGACGATCACCAGTGTGTCACGCCAAGAGTACGATGCTGCTGCGTTAATCTACTAGGTTTCAAGTTCGCTTTAGGCCTCCTTTTGTTCGTGGCTCAGCCAAAGTGGTGGCTGGGGAGGTTAGCAGATATATATATATATATATATATATATATATATATATATATATATATATATATATATATATATATATATACACATACATATATATATATATACATATACATATATATATATATATATATACATACACACACACACACACACATATATATATATATATAAGCACTGGGTAATGCATGATGCTTGACAATGTGGTACCTGCCTGAACTCAGAAGGCACGTGAGTCGGTCCTGATGAGGAACACAAGGCTCGACCCCTGTGGAGAGATAAGACATTCCCTGAATTCCCAATGAACAGTGTTCTCATACACACACACACACACACACGCACGCACACACACACGCACGCACACACACACACACACACACACATGGCCCATAATGAATGGTTCCAGGATTCGCACCTGCGACTGTAGAGAGCACTTGTTCAAATCTCTCTCTCTCTCTCTCTCGCGCGCTTTCTCACTCACTCACACACATACACACATACACACACGCACGCGCGCACCCCCTCCCCCATGCATCGTTACCGTTGTCAAAACTTTGTTTGCGGAGCAGGTGAACTGTGGGTGAAGGAGTCTGGGGGAGCCCCGGCGGTGGTGAGGTTAGGACTCCTCTCCATCCAGGAGGCCCCCACAGGCTCCCTCATTACGCCGGCTCCATGGAGCACTAAACTGGGCTCAGAGGAGAGGGGAGGTGCGACTCCTCGACTCGGAGTCTCCCGCTCCCACCTGGCCTGTCACAGCTCCTATGGGGAGGAGCGCTAATCTGAATGATAATAAGGATAATAACAGTTGTGAGTCTGAATATATTGGTAGAAGGTGGCAGGAGAAGCACACTCGCCGTGGCCGCGGCGGAGGAAGCAGCTGTCAGTTTCACAGCAGCTCTCAGACGAGACGTCAGAGAGACACTTTGAATAAAATCCCCATCCGGAGCCAAAATAAAACCTGACCCATCACTTCAACAAGTACAACGATGAAACGTCGTCATCCAAAAAAACGGAGCCGTTATTTCCTCTCTTTTTTTTGCGGTTAAAAATTAAAAAAGAAAAAAAATCGCCTACTTCCCTCCATCACACCTTTTTCCCGGTTCCCGTGACATTAAAACCTGAAGGTCTTTCGACGCCTTTCTGGTGACGTGTAGGAGGGATGCAAACGAGCGAAGTTGGTCCAAACTTGTCCGCTGCATACTGTGCCCGAGTTTCAAAGGGCAAGTGGGGATTCATTAACCGCATCCCCATTTACTTCAGTCCCCCCCTGAGTCTCAGAGAGAGCAGATTAATGTCAATTACCTGTCATTGGACAACACCTAGAGGTGTTGCGGAGGCTGGGCTCGCTGCAGCCGGCGCTCGTGCTGCATTTAAGACTTGCAGTCTTGCGGACTTGCGGTCTTCTGAGGACGCACGAGAAGAGGCAAGTTCCTTTCCTTCATCTTCATCTGGTTGTCTGCAGCGTCGGGTCGCTCAGATTTCCCATCAGAACGATAAACCGTCTTTGCGAGACAAGTCCCGGACCTGGTCCCGGTGGAAAGGAACGGGACTGGGGGGTTTTATTGCACGTTAAAATGCACGACCCGCTAAAACGAAACGAACGAACGAATATGTAAATGAAGGTTAATCTGCACATAGAAAAAAACTATAATTTACTAAGAACTGTAAATTAATATTTATTTAAATATAAAGTTAGACTGTCGTTGTGTTCTGTCCTAATAAATACTTCTGACATAACCGCTTTGGTTTTATGTTTATGTAAATGCTGATAATAATAATAATAATAATAATAATAACAATTATTATTATTATATAACAACAACAACAATAATAATAATAATAACAATAATAATAATAATTGTTATTATTATAATTATTACAACAACAACAATAATACTAATGAAAAACAAAACAATTTGATGGATTCAGCTTTTAAATCAATAAATAGGTAATAGCAAAGGGTCACGTGGCTTTCCAGCAATTGACTTGTTCAGGATAAAAACGGAGTAGACGGCAGAAAACAAATCTATCTCGAGAGGGACTTCTTCCCCTTTCTCTCTCCGTCTCCTTCCCGGGATTAAGGAGGGCTCTTGACTCTCTTTCACACAGACTCAAGTGGGCTTTTCAGCCCCTTCACGCAGCCAGAATAAAGTAGGTGTTCTGTGCAGGACTTCGGCCTTCTCCTCTTTAATTGGATTAGCCGGAGTCATAGTGAAGGTCTGGAGGATGACAAGCGAGGCGAGGGCAGACCCGTTTTAAACACGGGGCTCGCGAGCGCCGAGACACGACAGACATTTCATCATCATCATCATCATCATCATCATTATTCCGACACTAAACGGGGGTTAATACTGCGAGTGCAGCTGCAGCTCCGGTCACCAAAAGAAGCCGCCGGGACAAGACGGGCCAAGACGGGCCAAGACGGGACAAGACGGGCCAAGACGGGCCAAGACGGGACAGGAGCCCGGGCAGGTACGGACCACAAAGACAGCACACACCACGGAAAAAAGTGCATCTCAAGCGGAAATAAATTAAGACATAAAAGTTTTGGTTCTTTTTTTTTTTTGTGGTTTGCAGGCGGAAGTGAATCGTCGTCCTGGTGGCGGACCGTGCTGCCGTTTGCGCAGCCGCAGCAGTAACGAGGTGCGCTCGGGCGAAGGCGCAGGTGGACGGGCCGGGCGCGCACGGCCTCCACCTGTTCCACCCACTGACAAGGAGGGAGCGCGAGAGAGAGAGAGAGAGAGAGAGAGAGAGAGAGAGAGAGAGAGAGATGGGGTGGGGATGGAGATAGAAGATTAGCAGCGATGCTCAGAATGATTGTTATCACGGTAGTTTTGTGTTTTCTTCTTCTTCAGAAATCAGAACCAGTCGTTACGCGTCGATCACAGCCACTCCGTGGAGCGCGCGCACGAGGCGTGTGAAGGTGTGTCCGGTAACAATGGCGGGTCAGCGCCAGACAGAAGCCAAATAATGAGGGGGTCAGACGGACGAGCAGAAGAATCAGAGGAACAAGACGCCTTTACATGGTTGGCTGCTGCTGCGGGGGGTCCTGCGCAGTCCCCGGTCAGGTTAGCGCCGCTGTGCGGGAGGAGGCGGGCCTCCCCCCTGAGGTGCTGAGGTGTGCGTAAAGCCAAACCACCTGTCAAACAGAGCAGGCTTGGAAAATGACGCAAGCGCGTTAAAAGATTCAATCACTCAAAAGCTTCTGAGTTTGGACTCTTCCGGGTAGACGAGCTGTGGATGGCTGGACCTTACACACCTGTTCCGTTCACATGCCTCGTGCGTTTTTGTTTTTTATGTGACGGTCATAAACTTCCTGTCGGTCCGGTTGTCTCGTGCGCTGAGCAACAGAGAGCCGCTAACGAGCACGCTGCGCGCGCCCTGTGCCGTCAGTCACCGGAGCCGTGCGCGGCGTCACCGTGACGTGTTGGGGATGGAGGACATCCTCCGCAGGGGCCGGGCGCCCACTAAGATGCACGAGATCACGGACGGGTGGTGCAAACCCACCCTGTTCCGATGCACATTAGCCGTATTTTTTGAGTACACTTTAAAAATATATAAACCACATCTGGGGAACTAAGACTGCACGAGCTCGTGTAGTCTCATGTCACTCATTGGGAATACTATAGCAGTAAGCGTACTTCAAACTAATTAAAAGTATATGTGTATATCACTGGGACTGAATGAAGGTTATACTTTTAGCTGAGTACACAAATACTCGCATGTACTCCAGAAGTATTCAACAGGTCTCAAGACATCAACACTCTTCTCGGGTTTATCTTTTGCAAGTCAAATAAAAGCAGGTTTATTTCTATTCTAAAAAGAGATAAACTTCTTCTTCTCTCATAAGAAATAAAGTAGCGTGTGCGCGTGCGCGCCACCGTGCACGTTTACCATCTCCCGCAGTTCTACAGACACAGACCGACGCGAGGGTCCGTCAGTAGCAGACTAAAGTAAACCCAGAAGGAGTCTGGGTGGGAAGAAGGAGTTGGAGCGGCTTTGCTCCGCCGTGAGGAGTCTGGTTACCGTCCACGCCCCGGCAGCGCCCTCTCTGCAGCGGACTCCCACAAGCCCCAGCGGCCCCGGCAGCGGAGCGGAGCGGCCTCCCTCCGCTGTGTCCCGTTAAGGCGCCTCGGTGGCGGCGTGGCGGCGCCGGAGCTCGCGGGCCAAAGAGGAGAGAGCGTTCCAGTCACGCTGACACGTCACTTCCTGCTGACGCTGAGCCATTATGACAACTGACATGACAAGAGAGACGTGCTCAAGGATGGCCGCTGTGCAGAGCAGAGCAGACCTCCACGTCTCGATATGTGTCTGTGTCACAGAGTCAGGTGTTACGGAGGTGTGCGTTGGTTTGATGGAGTCGCTAACACTGGAAAGAAAAGAAAAGAAAAGAAAGAAAAGAAAAGAAAAGTCAAGTCTTCCCTTCCTCCTCCTCTAGGACATGGGCTATTCGGTGGCCTAATAGTTTGGCGTTACTCCTGCAGTCCCTCTACTTTGGACTAGTCATCCTCCTCTACACACTGACAAGACTGACACACTGACAAGACTGACAGTCTGTGGTCTTCTCAAATGACGTTAGTAATGGTCGGTCCGCACGTGCCACACCAGTCAACCAGTTAACCAGTCAGGCCAAGACATGGGAACTCCACATCACGTAAAATTGGTTTTAAAAAAAAAAGGATGAGGAATATGTGTTAAAACAAATCAGCAGGTTTTAATAACATTTAAATTAATTTTCACGTTGGCCAAATATATAAATACATATATAATATTACATTTATACTGTGGCATTAATGTAATTGGCCTGTAGCATTATTCTGGGCAAATAAAGGCAGAAAAAAGAAGTATTTTGGTACCACCAACAGGTTAAATTATTTGGAAAATAATTGTATTTTTCGTATAGGCCGGTTTCAGAAATGTGTATTTCTGCATTTTGTACTCAATTAATTTCACCAATTTTTACAATTCCAAACACGAAAATTGGGCTTTTTGTTGTTGGGGGGAAATTCAAATTAATTTCTTTTTATTTGCTGTTTTATTTTTTATTTCGAATAGTTCCTCAGAAAAAATAAAAAAATCTCCGCCTCAAGGCTTCAAATTAATTCCTAACAAAGTTGTCATAAATTCACGGGACTGTTTTATTGGATATTAAATACGAATCAGGGTTAATAAACCCGCAGAGAAATAAACTTCTAATGTTAATTTTATTGTAGGGAATTATTCCAAATTAGTAAAACAGTTTTTACACGTTTCAGATGTTATTTCTTCATTAATTCTACGTGTTTAGTTTTGAAGTCATTTCTGGTGACGTCCCAACAATTACACATTAGTAACATATAATAACAATAATAATTTTAATAATAATAATAATTATTATTACTAAACGAGGAAAGGTGGTTTAGCTTTGGGGTGACGTGTTATTGAGCGGATGTTGGCAGAACGTGCAGAACAACACAGAGCCCGGAAGTGAAACCCATCTCCGTCCACTGAGATGAAGGGGAAGGCGCGGAGGCCGCCGTTTCTCCTCTGCACGCGCGCGTTTTCAGCTCCTCGGGTTTGTTCTCATAATTTATGGAAGCGGTCCAACACGTCACGGAACAGCCTTAATTGATTCCCGTCACCATTTACCGAGCTTCTAATCGCGTTAATTGTAATTGACTCTCTCGGGGAAAACCGGAGAGATGTATTTAAATAAACGGCGGAGGCGATGACGTCAGCGCCTCGCAGAATAGAAATGTCAGGAGCAATTACAGTAGGACACAAAGACACGTCCGCCCTAAACACCACTTACAGCAAAAAAACCCCAAACCCAAACAACTTTTACAACACACACACACACACACACACACACACACACACACACACACACACACACACACACACACACACACACATATATATATTATCAGAATGTTTAATTAAAATGGTTGAAATTGTATTTACAGAGCGTTAAATGGACAATAGATCGTTAATCCGCATTTACATTTAAAGAAAAATAAAGTCCCCGCTTTATTTAATTTCGTTTGATTCTGACCGGATGTAAACGTGTCTTCCGGTTGTGATTTGACATCTTACCTTTTCTCCGTGTTTTCTGTCGTTTCCCCTCTTGCAGGAGAGGAGGAGGAGGATGAGGAGAATGACCTTCATCTGACCTGCCCTGACGTCTTACACGGTAGCATAATACAGCACATGGAAATAAGTGGCGAGCATGTTCATGAAAAGGAAAATGTATCGCTTTAACGGTGACACACATGATCATAACGGTTTAATAACATATTTATATTTCGGAGTAAAGCTCCCAGTCCATTAAAACCCCTTCATAATTCTATAATTTCCAAGTTGCTGAAGCTTATTGCTTTTCATTTAATTTAAATGCTGTGAATTGTCTGTCAGTACTACATATATGTGTGTGTGTGTGTGTGTGTGTGTGTGTGTGTGTGTAATAAAAGCTGTACGTATGCTTAAGCAGCCCCTACATGGAAGGGATTTGGGGTCAGGGTTAGATTTTTTAAAACACCACTAATAATATCCAACCACAGCCAGCCTAATCCTCTGTGTTGGAGAGGATGTGGCTTAATGGGAGAGATTCCCACATTTTTCTGGGATTGTCCTGAACTACGTACGGGCTTATTGGGAGAAGGTGAAAAAAAAGAAAAGAAAGAGGAAATTCTGAACTCGGACCATATGAACCACATCACTTGACGTATCTGCGAGGGAGTTGGAAAAACAAATGATCTACGCTCACAGCTCCTGTGTTTAATAGCCCATAAAATGATTACAATAAACCGACACAAGCCCCGCCCACCAGCCCAAGCCCCGCCCTCCAGCGGGCCGGTAGGCTGAGGTGTATGGAAAACATAAGCAGCAGCCTGCGACTGCGCAGACACACAAACAGGTTGCTGTCAGCCAGGACGCACCGCGGACAGACACAACCTCCTCACGTCCGCGTTGTCACTTGTTGTGTTGTGTTTTTCTCACAACAGTATTATTTATGTACGTAAAGTTGTGCGAGACTCGTTGTCAAGGATCTTGTTTTAATAAACGTCCTACGAACCCTGTAGCTAAAGGCTTTGCTCGAATCGTCTCCACCGCGAAGTTCACAACTATAGGTCACAACTTGTTTGTACGTTTATAGTTTCATTTACTGTTCAGACACAAGTCTGGCCTGGGAGCTTTCCAAGACCCAGCTGAAAGTGGGGTATGTGTGTTTTACTTTACCGCTCGTTGCCCACAGACAGGAAGTAGAAACACACACACACACACAAAGAGTGTAACTGGACGTGTCAGTCATTATAAATGAGAGTTTAGGTTTTGTTGACCAACTTTAAAACGTAAACCGCGGGGCTTGATGGGGATTTCCACGTCAGACCAGCGCAGCTTGAACGCTGCGTTTTTGAACCCGACGGGTCGAAATCGACCCAAATCGCGCCGGTTTCTGACACGCCGACGACGGGGTCGCACGCGGCGTACTGGTCTGCCCCTCCGCTCGGAGGGCGTGCTGGACTCTCACGCAGACCAACACGACTGTTAAAATAATGTGTGGGCCGGGTCGCCTCAGATACCACCCTCAAGAAGAATGCAGAACTTCAGCATCCCATCATGCCACGCGAACCATCACTGTCCTCGTCATGCGACACCTGGTGTTAGGCGGTCGTCACAACACAGAGACCTGTAGACAGGAAAGACCGGGGACACTTCGCATCCCAGCTTCACTTGTCTCTCGGGTCACTGAGGAGCTCCGAAACCCATCGGTTTAATACCGGACTGGATGAATATTGGAGTTCCCGTCATCCGTATCGGTACACCCCAAAATGCACCACGTCCCAAACACAAGGTGAGGACGAGACAGAGGCCTTCGCATGAGATCGATATCGGACCAAACAGCCTCTCTCATAACGAGCCGCCTGTGGGACTGTCAGAAAACAAACAAACACGGCTGAACGTGAACTCAGCCCAGCAAAGCGGGGAGGGGGGCGAGGACGATAAGTGGCCAAATGCCAAGGAGACAGCTTATTGTGAGGGTCTTTGGCCTGGCACCGACCACCGCACTGCCCCAGACACAATGGATCAGACTTAGCTGGACTCGCCCAGAGACACACAGAGAGAGACAGAGAGAGAGGGAGAGAGACACACACACACACACACACACACACACAGAGACAGAGAGAGAGATACACACACACACACAGATAGAGAGAGAGACACACACACACACACACACACACACAGATAGACACCGACAGAGAGAGAGAGAGAGAGAGAGAGCGGGAGACACACACACACAGATAGAGGGAGACACACACACACAGACACACATACACAGAGAGAGAGAGAGAAAGAAAGACAGAGACTCAGAGAGAGAGAGATACACACTCACATACACACACACACACACACACACAGAGTGGGGGTGGGGGTGGGGTGGGGGAGGGAGTGGGTGGGGTGCAGTGCCTTTCATTACCATGGTCACCAATGGCACTATTAAACATTCAACACCCCCCCAATTATCCTCCCATCCACAGCGAGAGAGACAAAGGCTGGGCCCTGTTCTGCTGGAGCAACATGGCTCTGGAAGTCACGCACATACAAGCACTTCAAGAGGCCTTTTGTGGCTTTATTTGAGACACGGCACCGCAAAAAAAACCTGCCGCCGACGCCCGGTCCTCATATACGAGTTCACTCCGCCAGGGCAACGACAAGTGTGGGACATGTTGACATGGTAATCAGAGACAACAAATATGCAGACGCACACACAGTAAACCCAAATGAGGAGTTACGGGAGAAACCTGAATAAGGACAATCAGGTTGATGTGAGGTTTTGAGTCCTGATGTCAGACCAGGTAGACAGCGCCGCTGTGCAGCCGCCTGTAGCACCTGATGCCACGCACCTTCTGCAGCATTACACACACACACACATGCACACGCACACACACACAGAGCTTCATTGACACACATAAAAACCTAAACTGTTAAGTTTTAAGAGCATTCGTTAAGGCTTTTTAGCAAACAAGACTTTGAAGTTTGTGACTTGGCGCCTGGGTGGTGGTGGGTGGGGGCTGCAGGCCGGAGCTGAGGGCCTGGCTTTACAGCGGGGGCCAGCCGGGCCCCGGATGAATGGATCAACAGCAGTGGCTTGTTGTGTTTGTTTACCCTTTCGCCCGGCCGCCTGGACCCCAAAGATGAGAGAGCATCCATCACTGACCCAGGAGAGGTGGGGGGGGGGAGCATGGACACACACACACACACACACACACACACTGGCCACATGCGTTACACAGCTTGCCAAGAAAGTGCGCACACAGCTGAATAATCCTGAGCCGTGTGTTTCAGCAGAGGCATTTGTCTGTCAGGCATCTGCTGTGTGTTCGAGACCCTTTTCAAACTGTCAAGACTCGAGAGGAGATTACATCGGCCGGCTGCACCTCAGCATCATAAATAAAACGATGAAACTGTAATAGCAACCAAAATAATTTAATACAGCTCAAACTCAATTAACAAGCGTAATTAACAGGACACACACACATCAACGCCGGTGAGAAGTTTGCAGCCCGTTTCCATGATCCCTCTACAGGAAGCACCGTGGGCAGAGTCAGCTGGACTTCCACTCCATTACCGTCAACACACACGTCCTCGTGGTCATCAGCTCTCCTTCGGCTTCCTGCGCTGCCGCGTGTGCGGCATGGCGGCTCCTCCGCTGGGTTTACTGCCGCCGCGGCACGGCGGCCAACAGACTCACGATGTTCTGCGCCTGCTTCAGCGAGGGCATGTCGATCATACTGCCCCGGAAGGTGAACGCCCCCTGGACACGACCCCAGACAAAGAGAGAACAACGTCAGCACGCACAACCGGAGAACAAGCCAGGCTGCACACACACACACACACACACACACACACACACACACACACACACAGGTTAGGTCTGCTACCCAGGGTGCAACAGGAAGACTGAGGTATCGTCAACGTTGTACCCAGATGATCCGAGTCAACCTTCTCTGAAAGACGGCGGTAGCGACGCCCCGCGTTGCGTGACAGACGGCGGTCACGGAGACGGCAGCGGATTGTGTTGTGTGTTGAGTGACAGTTGCAGCATGCAGGAAAATCGGTTTGAGGAGTTTTCGTCAGCGTGGTTTGCGGCGCCGGCTCGTTTTACATGTGGCTGAATAATTCATAAGTGTCATCACATTGAGCGGCGATGACGGCCAGCACAGCCCTGACCGTTCCCCGATCGGCCATATTAAACAGGAGCCCACAGACCGCGGCTGCTCTCGCAGAGGATGCAAATCAATTAGGAAGCCGCTTTTCACAACCCAGAGCCGTGTCACGTATGGTAGGCGTACATCAGGGATGTATGTGTCAGAAATCAGGTCAACTCTATTCCGTGTCAGTACTGCTTCAAAAAATTGCCTAAAAAAAAAAAAAATTCAACAAGTCAGGTGAATTTTTTTTTTTTTACAAAAAAAAGAGTAAAAATCAGCAGAGTCTTCAGGGCGATACTGTGGTGAGAATCTCATTCGTGTTGCGAGACAAAGGGACCGACCCTGCCCTCCGTTCAAACCCCCCTAATCACATGAACATGCACACACACACACACACACTCCGGGACAGAGGGATGGGTAGGACACGAGTCCCCCGGGCGGTGCTTAGCGGCAGCGGGCCTGGCAGGGAGAGCGGTGTGGGCAGATTGTGTATTACCTCAGCAGACGTCCAGCAGAGCTCAACACACAGGATCCAACCATGCACTAAATTAGGAACAATAATATTGTACACTTAATTGCCCCCCCCCCTCCACACTCCCCCTCCCCCGGCCGGGTGCCTGCGTCGTCTCTGAGAGTCGCGCTGAGGTGTTCGGAGTATTCGAGTCCTCTGGAGTCGCAGCGACGTGGATCGGTCCGGTTCTCCGGGCGGAGGAACTCCCGCGTCTTTCCCGCCGAGCTGTCTGTCAAATCCCGCCCGCCACCGCCCGCTCCCGCACAGAGGCTCTCCCAGCGCTCTGTATGGCAGACTACGGAATAAACCTTTGCTTTTCTTTTTTCCCTACTGTGACTTGCTGCTCGAGGCATCCGCGGCGGTGTTAATTAAATGCTCAGAGTATTTTCTTAACTGTAAAAACAAACAGGTAAGTTTGTCACTTCACACGAAACCGGATAGACTGACTACGGAGGCTCGGGGTGGAAAACGGCACCGGACAGAGTGAAAATGAATGGGGGGGGGGGTGATTCAGAGAGATTAAAATGTCAGACCAGCCTCTAAAAAACCATTTGTTGAGTTGCAGTCAGATGGAAAAGAGGAAACGGCTTGGGTAAAAACTCCGAGAGACACCCGGCGAGTGGGCCGACAGGTCTGGCTGATGGGAGCGACCTCAGTCCTTGCAGCCACACTCTGCAAAAAGGTCTCTCCAAAGCCGCCATGGCACACTACACCTCATACAACAGAAAGAGTGACTAACAGAACCGGGCTCGCACACGCTAACAACACATAACACGCATGTCACATGACTCATTCATAACCTTATTCCAGTGTGATGAAGAGTGTGTAATTCCAGCTGTCCTGACATCATCATCATCGTATAATGGGAATAAGTGTCATTTGTGTATGTAGGTACGTAGTGTTGGGCGGTGGGTGTTGTTACTTCACCTTTCCCTCCGTCTGGTGCCGGTCGAAGGCAGCGATGAGCTCTCTGGCCCACTCCACCCGCTCCCGGCTGGGGGAAAACTCCTCCTGCACGGCCTCCACCTGGCCCGGGTGGATCACCTGCTTCCCTGCGGACAGTGTGGTTGGTGGTTATGGTACATGCATGGCAGTGCTGTGGGTTAATAAGCAAGGAAAGATGCCTTTTCTTATATTGATATTTTAGCACCAACTCAATACCGCATCATTTTGGGTAACTGGTGCAAAGAAAATAAAAAATTGAAAAATGATGTCAAATGTAAAATTTGTGACCTATCATTAATTTTGGTCAACTGAAAGGCTCCCAGGTATTCTGTGTGTGTGTGTCTGTGTGTGTGTGTGTGTGTGTGTGTGTGTGTGTGTGTGTGTAAGAGAGACAGACAGAGAAAAACAGACAGACAGACAGACAGACAGAGAGAGAGCAAAAGAGAGAGCAAAAGAGAGAGAGAGAGAGAGAGAGAGAGAGGGAGAGATAGAGAGAGAGAGAGAGAGAGAGAGAGAGAGAGAGAGAGACCACAGTCTAGCTGTTGAAAAGGGCAGACACAAAAAAAATCTTGGCTCCCAAAACAGCAGAGACCATGTGGTCACTGGACAACAGGTGAGATCGAGACAGAGATGCACTTCCTCCTAAACTGTGAAAAATTCCAAAAGATAAAGAGAAGAACACCAGGAGAAGTTTGAAAACCAGATCCCAAATCTGCTACTCCTGGATGAGAAAAAGCAAGAAAGAGCCACTTATTTTAGGAGAGGGCCAAAGGGCACACCCTACAGCACAATATGTGTCAGAATACCATCGCCTAAGGGTCAGTGAGTGACCAAAACACTGTCAATTACTGCTCCAATTACTGTCAAGTACTGTTCAAATACTATTCTATATGTCTACCGGTTCTACCAATTCCTTTTTCCATTTATTTTAATAATTTATTTTATTTCTCTCTCTTTTTTTTAATACTCTATTAACCTATTTCACTGTCACCTGCTTTGGTGAAAGAGAGAGAGAGAGAGAGAGAGAGACACACACACACACACACACACACACACACACACACACACACACACACACACACAGAGGGAGAAAGAGAGAGAGGAAGAGCGAGAGAGAGAGGGGGGTGGGGGGGGGTCAGGTGTGTGATGCTCCTGGTGACCCGGTTCTCCTGTCTCCCTCCAGAGAGTCTGGACGTCCTCCACATGTTCAGTCAAACATGGGCGCTAACTATGACTATGAAAAAGACCAAAACATTGACCTTTCAAAAACGACCCAGTTCCCTGAAAAACTAAACTCACATTCGGAATGATCAGAACTGAGCATATAAAACAGTAAGGATGTTTTGCCTTGATTATCAACTCCACCTGACACAGTGGCACGGCTGTGAAGGGCTTTCTAACACCATTAAAACACAAATCCGACCGACATTCCCACTAGCACCTGGCTCCAAATTCTAGTTTCAGTACCAGACCCAATAATACTATGTGGCAGTGAAGCATGGGGTCCATTAACCAGCCAAGACTTCCCGAAGCGGGAAAAACATCCGCTGGAAGCGCTGTGTGCAGAATTGTGTAAAAACACACTTAGCCAACAGACACACAGCCTGCAGGGCAGAACTTCATCAATGTCCTTTAATCATTAATATTCAAACGCTAACCATCAAATTTTATAAACACCTCCAATCCAGTGACCCCCCCCAGTCCCACCAGGACCCCCAGTCCCACCAGTATGAAGAGGTGAATGTAGATAAGGTCCCGCAGCACACACACACACAGACACACACACACACACACCAGCCAGTCTGCACCAATCAAATCCCCTGAAAACATAAAGAAAATGACATGAAGTTCTGGAACGAGACCACCGAGGTACAAAGTACAGTGGAGCTGTATTTGTCTCAGAACCGAGAGGATGTGGTGGCCGAGTGGCTGACATAGAAAATGAAGGAAAAGACTGACGACGTCCAGCCTGGATGGACACAGACTGGATGGACACAGACTGTGTTCACTTTGTCATCCAGGAGACAGAATGTCACTTCCTACTCTACTGTGGGAAATTAGGATTTGAGGGGGGGGGGATTCTTTGGGAAAAAAACAAAATAATATATATCCTGAGTTTATCCATCACCCTGATCCGGAGATGGCGAGAGCTGCAGTAAACATCTGTAAAATGATAACAGCTACCCATGTCCCTCTTGAATTCAAATGGATCATTATTTAATGCCGTTTGATTTAACGTGATCGTTCGTCAGTATTAATAACTGTCTGTACTGCTGTGACAACACAGGCTTCAGCTGTGTCGTACCAATAAAGCTTATTTGAATTTGAGAGAGAGAGGAAAAAAGGGAAAATGTTGAAACTTCTGTGTGTGTGTGTGTGTGTGTGTGTGTGTATTAAAGGCAGCATCCTCTAGGCCCACAGGGTGAGACGGCAGGCCGCCACAGGGTCACAGGATGCTGTGGACGGCGTGTGATATCAGGTGTGGTGTGTGTGTGTGTGGGGTGGGGTCCCGGCCCGACGTGGCCCCGCTGCAGCCCTGAAACGTCCCTGCATGCTCAGTTACACACCAACCCCCAGCAGAAGCCACCTGGAACCAGAACCCTGACTGACGCTAACACGGGATGTGAGTCAAGCACGACCTAACGGTCCACACACACACACACACACACACACACACACACCAACAGAGCATAACATTGCAAAGAAAATTACACTTAATTTAAAAGAAGGTATCATATAATTGTCACTTCCCATTTGACATTGCCACTCCATTTTTTGTTTTTTTGTTTTTATAAATCTGTACAGGGCTCCCCGGCAGTATTCCCAAACCTTTCCTTTTGGACAAAGACAGAAATGTCACCTTACAGCCAATTGAGACAGACGCCTTAACAAGGAGTGAGGGGGCGCTGCTTCTGATACCGTCCTCACATCACTCCACTGCCTCACAGTTAAATCTGGGGGACGACACAGACATAATCCCATGTACATTTGCGGATCAAACTTGTAGTGATAAGTTAAGGATATGAAATGTCTGGTAAGAACGACAGCCCGGCAGAAGCCAGCAGGATCTCATCACTTTAGGGCTTAGCTCCCGTCTCCACCAACAAATCCTTCAAGGTGGTTGGGCGGGCGGGTGGGCGGGCGGGCCACGCTAGCAGAATTCAGCCCAGGAGAGGAGAGGAGAGGAGAGGAGAGGAGAGGAGAGGAGAGGAGAGGAGAGGAGAGGAGAGGAGAGGAGAGGAGAGGAGAGGAGAGGAGAGGCAGAGAGACGCAAGGAGAGGGGAGGCGAGGTGAGGTGAGGAGGGGAGGAGAGAGCGAGCCCGCTCCCTTCATCTGCTCCACTCGGCCCAGTTAACCCCTGAGAGACGCCAACAAAATGCTAATTAAGGATTCAGCCACTGTGTTGATTAGAAAGCAAATCGCTCATCAGATTGTTAATTATGATGAACTGCAAAAATTATGTAACAAAGCTCACATTTGGAAAATTAATGGAAGAAATTGCGTGTGTGTGTGTGTGTGTGAGCATGCATGCCTGTGCACATGTGTGCAGAGCTCTTGTTCTCTGCTGGGTAAATAGCCTAAAGACTCCTTACTCTCCAATTATGTGTGTGTGTGTGTGTGTGTGTGTGTGTGTGTGTGTGTGTGTGTTTGTGGCCTTCAGAGAGCATGACAACAAGGGAGTGTCTCCTGTTAACTACTCTGCCACCTGTTCTTTTTGTGGCAATGAGTTGAAAAGTGAGGCAGGTTTGCACCACCAACACTGGATATGGCGGGGTTAAACAAAAAGATATGGTGTGTGCGCGTGCGTGTGTGTGTGTGTGTGTGTGTTGCATGACAGGAGAGTGACAGAGCTCAGAAACAGATACAGTGACTCAGGTGCCCTCGGTTACAATCCATTGGTTACCCCAAATCGCATCATTCATCCCTGCTAGCCAATCAGGGCCTGCCATGTGGTGCCGGTGTCTCATTGGAGAACTGCTATTTAGCAAAGTGCTCTCAGGCGAATGATGGGCAGGGTCCCCAGGACGGAGGCAAAATGCAGCTCCCGAAAGCCGAGAATTGCCACTGCGATTAAGAGGAGCCAGCCTCCGTTTCCAGACGGCCGTCACCGAGCAGCATGGGCAAAGCTTTTCATCCCACTGAATTAAATGCACCTGAAATGCCGGGAAACTTCAAAAGTACAAAACTAATTAGCGCCCCTCTCCAATGGCTTTCTTATGCCGAGATAAAACCGAGCAGGGGAGGAAAAAAAAAATCATCATCCCATCATTTACCGGATAGCGGCGCAGGGCATGAGGTGTTTTCGTGCTCTGCTAATGGCTGCTGTATGGGGCTTAGGCGGTGCCAAGGTCAATTACTGCACAGGTAGACGCTTTTGGCAGGGCCGTATTATTGCTTAAGTACACTCCGGCTAGTAATAGCAGCTAGCTAAGATTACACGGAGTGCCTCGGCTCACCGGTAATCCTTTTAAGTGGTTCAGCGCTTTATATCAAATCAACCAATTTACTCCATCGGACGAGATGTTTCGCTCGCCCTCTTTTATGCTTTTCATCGTGTCCATCCGCACAAAGGTCACGACTCGCACAACCCGTCCTCGCTCTCTTAGCAACGCTGAAGGAACTGAGGTTAACACGGGGGACGTTTTTGCTGCATAAATCTGAATATCAATCCTTTCCGTTTAACACCTGGGAAACCCTGTTGCTGAATGCAGGACACTGTTTACCAGAACCACGTGACCGGTGTATCTGATACCGCTGCAAAGAGGGAAAATTACTTTTTTTTAAGGGCAAAACATTCAAATTGTTGAGACGGTGAAAGTAGTCTCCACTGCCCCGTAAGAAAAAGTACGGAAAGAAAAAAATAAATACTCCACTGTAAATGTGCACATAGACGTTAGCTACTGCCGCTCCGCCGGTGACCCCGGTGTGTGTCTGCTGCAGGCTGCAGACGGATCAGCGAACAGTTGTGTCAGATGAGGTCAGGTGGAAACCCGGCTGCTATGCGATACACACCGCCACAAGATCCAGATTATCAGCGTGTGTATTCATATGCACGCAGACGTGAGCGCGCACAACGCCTGCAAGCAGCCCTTTTGACGGACAGGCAGTTTTGCTGAGCATGACATTCTGGATCGTTCCCCTGTGTGTGTATGCATGTATGTGTGTGTGTGTTTCTGTGTGTGCGTGTTTTCTGTCTTACCCCGTGGACCATAGATAGCATGATCACGGAGCACTGACATGGCAAATGCCAAGCAGCTCCTTTCCTCCCCTTTCTCCCGCTAATCAGCGTTATGTAACGGCTAACCCCGCGCCGCCCTGCACACCGACCTCCTCCCACTGCTCACCGTACGCGACGAAAACAAGAGTAGGAACGGCAACGTCTACACAACGGACACTTTTCGAGGAAGAAATGCTTCGCTGAGCCGTCTACCCGGAGCCGGGCGTCGGAGGGAAAACACCCCCCCCCCATTACAATTCATTTACCCCTCAACGGATGAGTAGAGGAATAAGCCCTGCAGAAATGGAAGAGTAACTCTTAGCATATACACTTAGGAACACACTGTCCTGCCTCCTGCCGTCTGTTACCCGGTCTGCAGGGCGTGCAAGAGCACACACACACACACAAGCACGCACACACACACACAAGCACGCACACACACACAAGCACGCACACATTCTGAAATCGTTGCCTGGCTACAGACACACACTGAGCTCCGTTAAGCTAGCAACTGACGTTCTATGTTAACTGCTTCCCTCTTCAACACGCACACACACACACACACACACACGGACACGCGCGCACACACACACACACACACGCACACAGATCTGTCAAATTAAAACCATTTCGTCGTCTCTTTTTTTCACGGCGGGCATAAGAGAAATGTCATAATCAGGGAGCGATGCTCATCGACTCAGCGGCGCCATCCAGGAGTTGCTCAAACGGTGAGCGCGGCACTGGCTGGAATGTGCAGGAGGGGGGAAAAACAACAACAACAATAAATAAATAAAAAAACAATAAAAATAGTGAAGACATGCGGCCCACATTACAATCACAGCTGGTAATGGAGATTTTTTTTATGTGATGTCTTTCTAACTGTGAGCTAAAATAAAAGAATAAAAATGAAAATAAAAAGTGCGCCGGCATCACACGTAAAGCCGGGAGATTGTTTGCCTCTCCCGAATGTTTCACTAAGTAATGCTTTAAACATTCATGGACCAGCACACAAGTCCTCTGCTTCCTGGGAAAGATGGGAGGGGTGACGGAGTGGGATTAAAGGTGTGTGTGTGTGTGTGTGTGTGGGGGGGGGGTGAACACACATATCTGTGCTTGGAAGTAAACAGGGGCTGGATACGATACCGCAGCAACGAAGAGAGCACAGATGGGATAAGAGTGTGTTTACGGAGGATGAGTGAGACGGGTATCTGGACGGAGAAGTCCTGTCTCGGGCCAGCTGAGAGAGAGACGGACTGCGGGGGAGTTGTACCTGTGAAACCCATGAGAGCGCCCTCTCTGCTCTGCTGTCTCAGCCCCTCGTTATCCCTGTAGTCGATGTAGACCAGGTCGATGGCCTGCAGCCCAAACGCCTTGGTGGTCACCACCACCTTCTGCCGCGCGTACAGCAGCTCCCGGGCGTCCTTGGTCCGCGTTGCCCCTGCGAAGCGGTGAGGAGAGTATCAGGAGCGATGCGGGGGCCATCTTGGTGGTTTAGTCACATGCAACACACAAACAGCAAAACGTGACGCACGTCTGAGAGACGACGCAGGGCTCCCACTCCTTTTAAGAAATTATTCCCCAGGACCTTTCAAGGTCATTTTCCAGGACTTCCGCGTGGATATCCATAAGAGGCACTGATGACAGAAGGTCCTATTTTTCCAGTAGCGGAAGTCTCAACAGTCTCTAAGCAGAATTACATGAAAAATACACAATCTCTGCCGGTAAAACACCATTTGATAAGCTAACGTCACAATTTCCCATGACTTCGATAGTATTTCCAGGGCCTCTGATCAATTTGATCAACTTCCAGGTGTTTTCCCTGACTGGAAAACTAGCCTGGACATTTCCAGGTTTTGGAGGACGTGTGGGAACCCTGTCAGGAAGAGGAGGAGCAGGGGCAGGATGACAGGTGGTACATGGAACGGACAGATGAGAGGAGGAGGAGCGAGGACAGAGCCCAGGACAGCGAGGGGCCGACCCCAATATGTGCCGTTCTCGTTCTGAATGAGATCGAACACCCGAGTCAAAGTGTGACGTGAAATTGATCTGAACAGAGGACGACAAACATTTTGTCTTCACGGGGAAGAGACGCAGGAGACAGACAGAAAATGTCAGGGACGGTGCACGCGTGAGACAGAAAACGGTGTGACGGATGGATGGATGGACGGATGGGTACCGATGCTGGCACAGAAGTCATCAGAGCCAAACACCACGCCGTCATGATGGAGGCCGGCCTCGGGGGCGATGCGACGCACCTCCTCACACACCGCCTGGAAAACACAAAAAGGCGTTGCGTTACCTGAAGTCCACGCCAGCGCCTCCATGTTACCCACACGTTCAACACACAGACTTCACCGCAACACACCAGCAGCCAACTACTGACAACGACGTCCATCTTCTACGCTCGGGCTGCAAAGTCATTCAATTTCTTCATTCACACTTGAGGACGAGGGCCAGGTGAGACAAGTCCATGTCCTCATGTGTACAGCTCGGTTTCTGCACACATAACCAAACTACACTGACTACTTATCAATAACCATGACAACACACTCAGCACCCTCCCCCATGTGGGTTTCACCTGAATAAATAAATGGCTGCGGATGATAGTTCACTGACTTGTAGGTGTGTGTTGGAGTCCTCGGTGCATTAGGACTTGATATGATATGAAATAGATCCTACACACCAGAGCGACCGGGGTTTCACTCCCACCTAAAACGACCAAGGGGGGTCAAAATGACTGCCGGTTTTTAAACTCCATATTCTGTCAAGAGAAATACCCCAACTGAGATATTAACACACTGCATATGTTGGTATGTCTGTTAGGAACTGACTGACACCAAAATGAACATTTTAACAGCTTTGACAGTATTTTTAAATAATCTAAACTTCTGAGAGACGCGGTCGAACTTGACTAGCAAAATTGAAAAAGTGAAAATACTACCTGAAAAAAAAAAGAACGGAAAACACATATTGCTGATCTAACAAACCCAACAAGGCCTATAAAACGTGAAATATTAAAGAAAGAACCGAAAATAAATATTGAAACAGTCCCAAACAACGACCGGAACTGAACAAAATGACCGCCCATGGTCGTTCTGGTCGTTCTGGTGCTGAAGTGTAAAAAGCGGGTGCACCCGAAAGGGCCGGGCAGGAGCTGCAGAACTAATCCAGCCCGGTTTCCCCTAAAAACCACAACAAAGTCACTTCTGCTGTCGGCTAGGGCTTAAATGAATGTGTGTGTGTGTGTGTGTGTGTGTGTGTGTGTGTGTGTGTGTGTGTGTGATACTTAGAGATGTTCAGTTTTAGAGAGTTTTGTAATAATGATGATGATGATGATGACGCCGACGCCCAAGGAAAAGAAGGGCGGGGGCGGGCGGCCCCCCCCCCGACGACTGAACAGAGGGCAAAACCCGTCTCTCGTGTAACCGTGAGCGATGCAAGGAACGTGGAACAATAGGAACGTGTCTCCTGCTTTTGTCGGCCTGCAAATTAATTTCACCACTGGCTGTGACACAGCGATTTTTTTTATTTTATTTTTTTTCCATGCCTGGATCCTGGGGTTCAGTCTGGGCAAAGACACGGAGTGATCTCAAGACACAGCGCACACACACACACACACACACACACACGCACACACACACACACACACACACGCGAAGCGGGGGGGGGGGGTAAAGGACAAATCAAAAGCGAGGACAGCGTGTTTCTGCCCACATCCCCAAAATGCTGCTGCCCTTTCCCCAGCAAGCTGAAGGTTGTGCTGCACTAAAACCAGACCTGCTTTGATGGCTGCCAAAACATCATTAAAACCTCGTCCAATAGGACGACAGTAAAACGGCTCTAATTAAAACACGTCGATGTGTCTGGACACGGAAAGAGAGAGAACAGACGAAAAAATAAAAGAAAAAGGAGGAGGGGGGTGGGGTGGGGTGGGGGGGAGCTCAAACGGCCTCATTTCGAGAGACCGTCCGAGCGCTTTAAACCTCGCCGCCGCCGCCGCCTCCTCCTCCCCTCCGCACGGAGAGCACAAACATCTTACGCAGGCACTTTTTCTATCTGCAATCTACCTTAAAATTGAGGAGGCCCACAGCGGTTTCCACGAAGGTGACCAGGCGGACCGGCTCTGCCAGCGCTCGTCCTTTCAAGTGGTTCTGAAACCTGTCAACGAACTGAACACACACACGCGCACACACACACACACACACACACACACACACACACACACACATACTCATTAAGCAGCCGCTGCTCATCTCAATGGCAGAAGACGACGGAGGAAAAAGAGGAAGAAAAATCAAACAGAGAACAAACAAATAATAAAAAAGGAAAAAGTCCCGCCGCGGATTCACGCGCCGGGTCGCCTGTGCGTCCGACAGCACGGCGCCTGGGAGCTCAACATCTTTATTACTCAACTCAGTCCTGTTACTGATACATTTCAATTAACATGTTCTCATTAGCAAAAGCCGGAGTGTAAAGTGGAATACACACATCACCGCTCACGACTGAATTATACACAGTATTTACCGGTCCGTACTACAATGAGAGATTTGCATACCGAGACAGGATCAGATCATTTTTATTTTCCTACTTCAAAACCTCTGCAGGGTGACGTCATCAGGTATCGAACCAACGCTAATTCTGTTAGCATGAGAAAACAAGAGCCACCCATAAAGGTCAGCAAGTTCAAATTCGCATCATGTGTCGTGATGAGGCTCAGCGCGGTCATGAATAAATTACTGAAATCAGAAATTAAAAAACAAACAAGGAAAAGGCAGAAGAGCGAAGCGACGGACGATGGCGGCGGGGGAACGCCGCCGTGGCGTCCGGGGCTTTTGGCGACAGAGGCGACGGCGACGTCAGAAACGGGGATTTGTACCGAGGCGGGTTTTCTTCTCGTTGGCACAGTTTTTGACACTTTCATTTCCGGCAGCATTCCCTTTGAGTGGCGGGGCCGGACGACGGGGGGAAAAGGTGCCGGGGCCCCGAGACAAAGCCGGGAATAATAAAGAATTTTACATTTGTCACCGGGCCTCTCGGCTTTGTGTGGAGTCCTCCAGATCTACCTCGTTTCAGGCGCGCCGCGGGACTACCGTGCACACCGGCGTGGCCCCCCAACACACACACACACACACACATATATGCATGCATGCATACGTGCACCAAAAGAAAGAGGAGAAAAAGGGGAAGAAAAGAAAGGGGGGGGGGGAGATTCAGGATGTCTTTGAGAAGGTTTCTCCTCTAACATTATTCAGCCGCTCCGTGACGGTAAATGGGGAGACGGGAGTGTTGATCAGTGTGTGATATGACACTTTGCCGAGGCCCTTATTCCACACGGCTCCCGCTAATATGGCAGCTCACCTAAGAAGGGCTTTAAAACCAAGTTTAGTTCTTTGAAGACCAAAGCAATTTTTTCCAACAGACCAGTTCACAGCTAGCTCTGGACTGCCGGTGGGGAAGCCCAAATTCCAAAATCTATCATCTGGAAACACACAAAAGCCCCCTCTGTCAGATATTTCCTTTCAAAGCGAGCCCCCCCCCCAATCCCAACCCCCCACCCACCCCCACCCAAAAAAAAGAAAGAAAGAAAATAAATAAATAAAAGAAAGAAAGAAAGAAAAGCTGAAAGTAATAATGTCGGAACTTCAGGTCCCGCCTTCTTCCCCTTCTCTCTTTCACACACCGGGGAGAAGCCCAGATATGAATAACCTCAGGTGACGCGCCGCCACTTGGCGACGCACCGGCCGAAATACCCGCCACGCTCGACGCCCAACTCAACAACTCAGAAAATAAATAATAATAATATATTTTTTTTAAATTTAAAAAAATAATAAAAGAGGGGCCGGCGTCGAGGTTTTTTTTTTAATATATGAAAAATAGGGGCCAATTCTAATCATCTCCCCATTCAGCCACAGTTGGATAAATCATATCTGAAAGATTTGCATAAATACAAACCATCAAAGAGTTTTCATCTTCAAAGAGGTTTTCAAGACCCAATAGGCTTTGTACTGTAATCATCTGAGGTCACAACCCTGCAGGAGCAAGGCTGCTATGGCAACATAAAAACTAACGCTGGGGGCTTAGCATAATACCCCCCCCATCACCATCACCCCCCCCTCCTCCCCACCCCCCAAACACAGAATGAATGAGGGGGGACGGAGGGAAGGAGAGACGGGGCGCAGAAAGAACAGAAGGAGGACAGAAAGCCATGCCTCCGACTGAAGATACTGCGGAGATACGCCGCGTTGTGACAGAAACACACTCACAGGGGAAACAATCACCATTTCCCGCCTGATCTGCGGACACGTCTCCACGGCGGACGGATAACACTCCATTAGCAGGCGTAATACCGGCCGGTCTTCCATCAGCCTCTCACATGAAAGATCGAGCGGAAAACTGTCCGCCGGTGACATCACTGGTGATCGGTCTGTGAACGGGAAAATTTGCTGGTTCGCCAGCCACCTGTGTTGTTTATGGAAATGTGAGTAACAAAGCCACATACGGCTGTACGATGTAGGGTTATTGTGCGTTTTCTCATACAGCTGTGTGTTGTGTTGATATTCACATTGTAGGTAACTGCCAACACTTCCTCGGCCGTGGTGCGCTGTCCACTACATGATGGGATGTCAAGTCATGATGGATGTATTTGTACAGCCCTAAATCACCATTTAGTGGCTTTTCAATCACAAGGACGACATTCTGACATCTCAACAGTAGCTGAATGTCTGCCAGTCTGCAGTCAGTCTGCAGATGCTCTCTGCATCTTCTCTGACACCGTGTGACCGTCCTGCAACGTCTGCTTCACCTTTACACAAGGTTTCTTCTCACACCAAGTCCCTGTTTGTCCTCATACTTGGCATTAAAGTTTCTGACTTTCTATACAGTGTGGCCTTTTGGCAAAGCAGGAAGTACATTCTCACATGGCTGTTAGATGATGCAGCCTGGTCTCACATACAACTTACATACAGCCACTCATATACAGCTGGAATGCAGATCCCAAAACAGGATGAATGCAGGTTGTCCCCTGCAGATGAAATCAGTACCAACGACATATCGGATTCTTATCATCACGTGACTGATGACTGAAGCATGTTCGATGTCAGAATATTAGGTAGGAAAACGAGCACAAGTGCATGCGACAAATGGTCAGCTGGTCACAGCAACTGGCGCTCGTTTAGTGACGCTTAATTGGACACAGGAAACAAAAAGGAAACGGATCACGTGGCGTTGTTGACCAGCTGCAGGTGAAGGCTATTAGAAGAAATGGAAATACACCATCCAAAAGACACACAGCATACATGGGTGGTTATGAATAACCATCTAGTTCCCAGACCCCATGCCTTAACGTTAACCACACCGAACCCGAACCTAAACTTAACCATCTCCCATCTGATGCCTAAACATAAGCATCTGTGATGTAATAGTACTAATGTGTTGTCACACATATTGACAAAACATGTTGCATATGAACATTTCTACTGAGATATGGAGTGTTAGCCATTACACACACACACACACACACACACACACACACACACATATATATATATATATATATATATATATATATATGTATATGTACACACACACACACACATATATATGTATATACCTGTAATGTGCATATGTGTGTGTGTGTGTGTGTGTGTGTGTGTATGTATATATATATATATGTGTGTGTGTGTGTGTGTGTGTGTGTGTGTGTGTGTGGAGAGATGGAGAATACTGAAAATTGGAATTGTGTCCTTTTAACACAACACACAAATTACAACCCGTTTACAGACAACCCCCCCTCCCCATTACGCCGGCTTACATCCATGGTGAGACTCCATACGACAGCTCCATGCATCTAAAAAGTCTTTCTGATTGCATGTTTATGTGCTTGTCGCCTCGTCTGCAGTTGGGCTGTAATGAGCTCTGATGGGCTGATTCACGCGCGATGAGAGGCGCTGTAGTGTTTGTCCAACGCTCCTCTGTCACCGAGATGCAACCATTAGCAGTCAATGGCACTCCGTTCGAGGACCCTTTGAAACGTTATCCAGTATTGACAAAGAAAGAGGAGGGGTGTGCGGGTGGAGGGGGGGGCGCTCTTCTGGACGTCTAAGGCCGTGCTACATACAATCTCTCCCGAGGATTTCGCCGCGAGAAGGGGAAAAAGGAGGGAGCGACGAAGCTCCAGAAAGGAGGCTATAGCGGGACAAGTTTCAATTAATTTTCTTCAAAAGGGGGCCAGATTAAATGTTTCCGGCCTGCTGAAGTGTTCATTTCACAGAGGGGAAGCAGAGAAAGGGGATGAGGGGAAGGAGGAGGAGGAGTGGGAGGAGGAGCAGGCCGGGTGCGATTCTTTCGGTCCCAGTGCACACCAAATAGTGTGGCGAGCGAAGAATGCTCATGGCTCCGAGTTTGTGTGAGAATTGTCATCGGACAAAGGCGGGAGTTACGCCTGTTATCGCCCAATAAGGCCTGTCAGTCAGACGGGAGCTGGGGGGGGGGGTTTGCAGGAGGAGGGAGCTAAAGCTCCCCACACAAAGAGGAACAAGTAAGTCCATCTTTTAGCAACAAATCAGTCTGAAGGCTCCTGTGCTAATATCAGTGAAAGGAGAGGAAAATAAACAAGGCAGGGATTTACTGCAAGGCCTTACAAGAGTGGAGAAAATCAGACATGTGCTCCACATGCTCGAGACACACACACACACACACACACACACACACACACACACACACAACACACACACACACCAGTAAATAAAATGTCCAAGACCCACACAGCGGGGGAAACACAGACACAACTGAGGAATACTGACAGAATCAATATAAAGCGGTCTTTTACCACGTTGCTTTAGCATAAAATAACCTTTCACGTTAATTTAGGATACGCTCATCGGCCCGCTGGTTTGAGAACGGTGAGCGAGAAACAACGCTGACGCTTTCTGAGGTGAAGGGAGAGAATCTGTGAACACCTGTCAGCAATTATGCAGAGAAAAAAGAAAGGGCAGCAGGAAATAGACGTGTTCTAATTAAAACCACTAGTTAAAAACTTCCTGCTTCTGGCCCCAAGACTCTGTGTGTGTGTGTGAGTCTATATGAGCCTGTGTGTGCGCATGTAAATGTGTGTGTGTGTGTGTGTGTGTGCATGTGTGCATGTATGCAAGTGTATATATAAGTGTGTGTACGTGTGCGCGTGTGTCTCCATACATAACACTCGGAGGGCGTTATATGCCAGACTGGACACCCTCCTTCTCTCTCTCTCTCTCTTTTTTTTTTTCTCATGACCCCGTTTCTCAATCTCTGCTCTCTCTACATCACCTCCAATTGAAATTTCAACTAAATTTTTTCTAAACAGCTGCCCAAAATGAATGACTTCCCACCAGCTTGACATTTTTTACAGCGGCGTAGGTGACTGAGTGAGCGAGCATTGGAGAAACAGAGAGAGAGAGAGAGAGAGAGAGAGAGAGAGAGAGAGAGAGAGCAGTACTGATAATAAAGGGTGGATATCCAGAGGAGAGATGGGGACGGACTGCAGACAGTAACGTGACGTCTCCTGGTTCGTGTCCCATATGGAGTAAATCAGGGCGGTGCACATTAACAATGTCACCGTGTCCTGACCCGGCGGGCGCTGACATCCGCACACCGTCGCTTAGTAGAGAGTCAGAGGGAAACCTCAACACAAACAGCTCCCTCATTATTACAGCAAAGGCCACTTAGCCGGGACAAATTGCAAAAAAAACCCAACAACTATTTAATAGGGGGAAAGATAAGCGATACCATTCATTCGTTCATTCATTATCCAAGCCGCTCATCCTGAGCAGGGTCGCGGGATGCTGGAGCCCATCCCAGCGGTACCAGTGGACAATAATGTCAGTCAACCGGATTTATTGTCTTGGACTAATAATCCTGAACATGTGTAACGGTGGTGATCAGAGCTGGCATTACGTGGTCCGGTTGTGTCTCTGAAAAATGTCCTCCGCCTCACATTCTTTGTGATGACGATGAAACGCGCTGATGGACGCTCCTCCAGAAGGGAGGCCGTTCAAGCCTCAAACCGTTTGGAAATTGAAAAATTTAAAACTGAAATGTTCAAATCCATCTCTGAATAAGGAAATGGAATATGTTTTTAATTACTGCATGTTTTCTTTCAAGTGTGCCAACCTGGTTGAGTAAAAGCTCTTATGTAAGTTGGTTAAGTGAGGTTTAACTGTAATACATGAATGGACGCATTGATTGTTTTTTAAAACCTGGCTCATATTTTCATAAGCTTTTTTTTCTATCATACATATCAATTAGCGTCTCATTTCACTCACTGGCTATATTAAGCACATGAGATTTGGATTTTGGACATGGACCACGGACATGGACATGACTCAGCTTTATAGTGGTGTCTTATGGGACAAGTGAACATGAGTGTTAGAACAACAAACCCCCCTAGTGTGTCAGTCAGACTGTGTCCATGACTGTCCATCATCTATTGTGCTGGCCGGCTAGTTTATGGATGTTACTACTGGTACGGTAAATATCAGCTGCTACTTCCTGCAGGGTGAACCAGGAAGTAGACCAGCAATGTCATCCACCATTAATCATGTTGGACATCTCACATCGAAACTTTTAACTTTCACTTCCAAATATGTGGTTTAGATAATTGGTTTGATTGGACTGCTGGGATAGGCTCGCGACCTGAATTCGGAAAAGCGGCTTGGATAATGGCTGGATGGATGGATGGATGGATGGATGGCCTCGCTGAAACATGTCTGACACTGTTCAGTTGTCTCATAAGACATCATTGTAAAGCTGAGTCCAGCTGTGGTCCATGTCCAACATCTACTAAATGAAACTGGTAGGTAACTGATAGGCACGATGGCACAATCTACGAAAATAAGACCCAAGTTGTAAAAAGCCGGAATGACCCTTTATGGTTTCACTGCAGTAAAACCCCTGATTCTCCCACAGTCCAGCCGCGGCAGAAGTTGTCATTGTGCCGTTATGGAGAGCTATCAGGCTTCAGAAGCTAATCTGAAGAAATGCCATCTGTTTCTTGAGCCTGAGCCAAGAAAAACACTCTCCGGAGTCTCTCCCGGGTCCTACCACGGGGATCGATTCCCGCTTTTACTGGGAAATGGAAAAGTTTGTTATGATTGCTTTGAAGACTGCCGTGGGTTCCCCTTTCTCTATGACTTGGTGTATGAGTACCTCTGTGTTCTTCAAAAGGGCAGAAGGAGGAAAAAAAAGAGGAAAACAGTCAAGGATATATATATATATATACACACACACACACACACACACACGTTCTTTTTTACTCTTGTAAAGTTCCTGGTTTCTCTTTGGGGACTTGGTATGGATGACCGTTCCGCAGAACATTTATGTAATGAGATAGGAAGCAATCGATAAGTACCATTTAGTCGGCCCTGCAACAAGGACCGGCGCGGCCTTACCCATTGCACCTCCTGCGTGTCCTCCACTTTGGGCAGCATGAGCGCCGGGGGGAGCACCTCCGCCTGCAGGATGACCCGCAGGTCTTCATCGGCAAGGCCGCTGGACACCGAGTTGACCCTCACACACTTCTCCGTCCGGCCCAGATCCAGCTCCACCAGCATCCGCGAGATGGTCTCCCTCGCCTCCGTCTAGACCACCGAGACACAAGACAGCCATCAGTACAGCAGAGAGCCCAAGTTGACTGATCGGACTGTACATCGTTGTCAATGACAAAGACGCTGATTGATAATAAAAAAAAAAATAGGAAGAAAACTTTATACAAAGTTGGTGGTGATATAAACTACATGTCTTTTTGAAAACTGGCTTGTTCTGCGTGAACTAATACAGAGAGAAATGGAAAATAATATTAACATTACAATCCCTGGGTGTTTTACGAGATACTGACATATATCACCATATCTGTTTACATATGCAAAAATATTACGATTAAAAATCCAGCCGAGGTTCATCACATTGGACGTCAGTTATATAACGTTCAAACCAAAACTAGCTTTCAAATAACACTCCCTCAAATATTTCACACCTCTTGTTTTGTGGAATTTTAGGCAGTAAATGTTCTGTAACATGAACTTCCAAAACAACATTTTTTTTATGACATGACCACATCTGAATTTCCTCCCAATGCAACACCAACGAAAGACCATGAGAGATAATAGTGAATTATTGCCCAGCCCTTTTCTGACCAGATATGTACAGACAGGACAACTATTACCGCTCACAAACTGTTGTTCATCTAATCATGCTTGCCAACAACTGTGATACAAGTCGATACACAAAAAAAGATGTTTAGTTGAAAATTTACTGTAATGTACTGCAAGAAAAATACCAAATACCATAATACCAGTCAAACTGGTGGGGGAGGTGGACTGCCAGTAAACATGAGTTTGGCCATTAAGACTGGTGACGAACACGACCATCGTCTCATCCTGCTAAATGGTATGACATAAAATGGGTTAGCCATACATGTGGATGAAAAACAAAATGACTTAACCCTGAATATGAGCCATCTGCCAGTTCCACAACAAACACACACAGTACAAACACACACATTACACACATTACACTTCTGTCCCTGCAACAAGCAGCAGCAATGAACAAAGAGAACAGGAAGCAAAAATAAAGAGGCTGCAAAATGAAAGGGAAGCCTGCAGTCCCAATGCCTGTCAGTAACACAGTAGCACACGCCAGTAGATTCAAACCAGATGCCGAGCGAGAGAGAGAGAGAGAGAGAGAGAGAGAGAGAGAGAGAGAGAGAGAGAGAAGGATGGAGGGAGGGAGGGAAGGAGGATAGGAGAGAAGGTCAGCTTTGCGATGGAAGAGAAATGCTCTCTGAGAGAAATGTGGTCCGAGTTAAGCAGCATGAGGAAATGGAAGCTTAGGACTTGTCAGGTCACATCAGAGTCAGGGACCTGGGAGTGTGTGTGTGTGTGTGTGTGTGTGTGTGTTTGTGATGGGGATTTTTTTTCGTCTTTCAAATTCTAATAAAAGATTTGATCAGAAGAAATAGTTGGTGTGTGCTTCAGAAGGTTTACGGGAGTCCTTGGTGTTATCGGTGTAGATGGGGTGGGACAGTCTGGACTTCTGGAGTCTGCAACAATCTCCCTATTTTCAGTTAAAAATATCATAATGTAAACTATTATCATCACTAATTAATAATTACCACACTGTGTCTACATTAAGCCAAGATAGCAACAGACAGAGACAGACAGATATAGATAGATAGATAGATAGATAGATAGATAGATAGATAGATAGATAGATAGATAGATAGATAGATAGATAGATAGATAGATAGATAGATAGATAGATAGATAGATAGATAGATAGATAGATTTGGAATTGATAATATGCGCTCCATAACAAAACCACCAAAAGATTTGTCTCACCAACTTCTGCCCGTCTCACACACTTAAACATCAGTCTCCTTGGTCAGCTAGTCTGGTTTAATAAGACATAGAGGTCCTATAGTGTAAATACTTACTATAGTATAAGTATCGTAAAAGAAAGAACACAGAGAGAACAGCGTGCACACTGAATGTTGGGAAAATGTTTCATACATCTGAACGTAGGTCTTCAGGAGACAGTGTGCAGAAGATATCGGCATGAGATATGCTCATGTAAGGACATGACGTCCTCACCCACTTTCCAATACAGGATCAATGGCCGCGCTCTGAACTGACAGGAATTGATTAAGATATTGCTCTGGTACGTGGCAGTGAGTGTGACAACGCAATTACACGCCCGATGACAATCTGGTGATGCAACGCGTCGCATTTTTAGTTTACAGAAACTGACTGGTGTCCTGAAACTTACTCCTTCATGCAACTTCACACACCGATGTGGAACCATCCTAATAACTATTATAGTTGGTAACGTTTTCCGCTTCCGGTGTGGGAAGATGGTGGCACAAATTCACGTTTGGGGCGGCCTCACCCAGTACCGTCCATGCAGTGTCTTTGTCCACGTTTAAGTTTATCTTCGTTTGATGGCTGGGAGAGCTGGCCCTGGATTGGCTGGGAGAGCTCGGTCTGCTGTGTCCTGTGGGCCCAGGGACCACGACCCTGCCTGGAGCTGTGCCCGAAGAGGTAACACCGAGGGCGGTCTGGCGGCGGCCTCGCCTGGCCTGGACTGTGTTTTTATTGTCGTCGTGGGGAGTGCGGGGAGGTGTGTTGAAGGTGACTGGCTGGGAGAGCTGGCACTGGATCGGCTGAGGGAGCTTGGTCTGCTGCATCCTGTGGGCCCAAGGACCACGGCCATGACCGGAGCTGCACCCGAACAGAAAACACCGAGGGCGGTCTGTCAGGACGCGGAAGTGGGGCAGGCTAAGCTAACTGCTAGCCCATGCAGACCGGCAGTTCCGGCAGTCATCCTGGCTCGCGTTCGTTCGCCTGGAGAGTGATTTTTTTGCTGTTTTGTTAAGATATATGTGTTAGTGTGGATATAAACGTGCTCTTGTAGTTCTTGTAGTTTTTGCATATGTGTTTTTGTCGTTGCGTTGTACTGCTGTGGGCTGGGGGGAAACAGTGTTTCGTTTCATTTCATGTGCACAAGTGCATGAAACGAAACGACAAATAGTGTTTCTGATTTTGATTATGCAAAACGCCCCTTTTTTCATTGCCGAGTATGACGATAAGAGGAAAAGGCTCATGTCCTGATGAGTTTAATCTTGATTTTAGCCAAATCCAACATTAAAAAATGCAGATCCACAAATAAAAAGACCCAACTTGGTGTATTTCTAAGGCACCTGGAGTATTATATAAACACAATCTCTCCCTCCCTGAACAAAAAAAGCAACAAAAACCAACGGATGTTTGCTCGACTTACAACATATTCATAAAGACCAGACTGTTGTAAAGCATGTCCTCCAGCATTTTATTTCCCCCACATCTTTGTGATTCATGCTGATGCGATGCACTCATTCATGTTCATGTCACATCTGAATTATGTAAAGTTGAATATCATCTTCTAAATAAAGTTATTGGGTTGTATTATCTGAGCTGTGCAACCACCAGCAGACCAAATGACTCCCTTCATTTTCAGAGAGGATGCGTCCTCTGCAGATACCGCCGAACACACTAAAACCGTTTTATGTATATGTGTGTATATGTGTGTGTTTGTGTGTGTGACAGAGAGCGAGAGAGGGAAAGAGAGAGGAGAGAGGAGAGAGAGAGAGATCAAGAGTGAGAGAGAGAGAGAGAGGGGAGAGAGTGAGAGAGAGAGAGAGAGAGAGAGAGAGAGAGAGAGGGAGAGGAGAGAGATCAAGAGTGAGAGAGAGAGAGCGAAAGAGAGAGCGAGCGAGAGAAAGAGCGAGAGAGAGAGACTGTCAGCAGACATGAGGGAGGCCATACATCAGCATCTCTTGTAAAGACTAGTAGCGAGGTGGATTTCAGCAAAGGTTTGCCGTGTGAGAGTTTGATGGGAGCCCTGAAGGGTCATGGGGCAGGTCTGGAGATAAAACAGGTCTCACTCTGATCTCCTGGAATGCAGAACGGTACTTTATATCGTGAATGAGCCTCGAATATTAATAAAATATGGCATCAAAGTACATATCAAAGATTAGCATGGATTTAACAGGGGTCATATGCGGGCTGTTCTTGTATGTCATCTGTGTTTCTCTATTGCTACATTGGAGGAGACGAGAGATCATTACACCATATGAGTCAGTGCACTTCTCTCTCTCTCTTATTTCAAGGCTCACTCTTTCCCCCTGTCACGCACAGACACACACACACCACGTATAGGCCCGCAGTAACCTAAAACGAATGGAGCGATTCCTGCAAGCCATAACTCACGATTCATAAACCTGCTACATGGTGGATAAAGTTCGGCCCTCTGTGTTCTCCATCCCCTCCGAATCCGGGGGGGGGGACACCAGAGAAATGGATCTGTGTGAACCACCACGCCGGCTCTTGTGCCGGGAGTCAACTTCATCCCTGACCAAACTAAATAAATAGCCATTGAGCGATCATCAAAAAACCAAAAAAAAAAACACAGTTCATAATGTTCACTGATCAAATAAAGAATGAAGAGGCTCCGGTGTCAGCCTGATCTACGGCCGGCCCGCATGTAGAAAATCCCTGGCATGCAACCAGATACCCAGTCAGCGCTCGCAGTGTCTCCGCCACTGTTCTGCTTTTTGTGACGGTGTACTTATGAGACCATGAAGTCCAGACAAGATGGCTGTGGAGACGGCCAGGTCAATGTGAATTCTCCCTTTTATCTCGCCATCGCCCCCTCTCTCTCTCTCTCTCTGGCTCTCGAGTGAGAGAGTGAACACGGTGCCAGCCACCTTGACTCCGATGGGCTCCGCCGCATGCTTCGAGCTTGAATAAAAGTCCTTTGAAAAGCAGATATTTTACATTAATAGACAGTCATCCAACAAGTTGCTTCAAAGCTACTCTCCCCAATCACCTCGTGTCCCACGGAGCGCTCGCCCCGGTGTCGGCCCCATCTCCTCTTTGATTCCCGCCATCATTCTCATCATTAGACGGTGAAACACAGGCTGGCAGGCGGGCGGGAAGGCGGGCTGAGTCGCCAATCACACCGACACGCACAAGGAGCTTTTCAAGTGCAGAGAGGATGACCTTCCAGGAGAGAGGGCATCTCCTAAACACACAGCCTGAGTCTCACAGCCTGCAATCCTGTGTGTGTGTGTGTGTGTGTGTGTGTGTATGCATTACTACCCTGCGGACATCACATCAACCTGAAGTGTCCAAACAGATGTGTGTGTGTGTGTATATGGTGCACAGCAGGAAGACATCCTCTCCAGCATTAGATCACGTATGAATCCCCCCCCCTCCCCCCAAGCTGGGTTTAGTAGTCAAACATACAACATGGCTTCTTGACCCGCTCCCTGCTTAACTTTTCAAAGAACTTCTGCGGTTCCTGGGTCCCCAGATACTAAATATTATAAATTCATCTCTCACCTCTAGCAGTGTTCCCACTAGTTTTAAAACTGCCATAGTTAAACCGCTCTCAAAGAAACCAAATCTTGATCTGGGGGTTCTCGATAACTATAGATCAATCTCTAACCCACCTTTCGTTTCCAAAATTTTGGAAAGAGCTGTAGCTGATCAACTATCTTACCAACAACAATTTCTTCGAACCATTTCGATCTGTGTTTAGAGCCTGCCATCCCACTGAAAGTGCACTCACAACAGCGGTGAATGACCTGTTGCTTTCTATGGATTACAAATCCAAGAGATGCTGCAGTCGGTCCCTTGATCACAGCCAGGGCCGGATCTAGGCATAGGCAAACTAGGCAGCTGCCTAGGGTCTAATTGCCACGGGGGGGGCAGACAGATGAATAAAAACATCAAATTTTGGTCTAAATCAAAAATATTCAATATAAAATATTTTAAACTATAAATAGATAATAATAAACAAAAATATATACCTAACTAATTAACCATAATAACCATGTGGCAGTTAAAAGTAATATTGTTTGTTGACAAAGTATCAAAATGTGCTTGTTTGGGGGTGGGTTGGGGAGGGGGGGCCCCAAGAAAAATGCTCTGCCTAGTGTAATCTATCCATTTAATCCGACCTTGGTCACAGCCCCACCCTCCTGCAGATTTACGCTATTGTTTGTGCTGTTTTAATTTAAAATTGCTTTTATACTATTTGTTTTAGCTATGACACCTTCTGTATCACACTCATCACTTCTCTCATCTTCTTTCACTCTGTGTGAATGCTGTGTCAGTCTGCTTCACCTCTTCTTCCGCTTCCAGTGTGGGAAGATGACGGCGCGAATTCACATTTGCAGCGGCCTCACCCGGTACCGGTGTGGGAAGATGGCAGTGCGAATTCACGTTTGCGGTGGCCTCACCCAGTACCGTCCATGCAGTGTCTTTGTCCATGTCGGTGTTTAAGTTTGTCTTCGTTTGATGGCTGGGAGAGTTAGTGCTTGATCGGCTGAGAGAGCTTGGTCTGCTGCCTCTTGTGGGCCCAGGGACCACGGCCCTGCCTGGAGCTGTGCCCGAAGAGGTAACACTGAGGGCGGTCTCACAGGATGCGGAAGCGGGGCAGGTTAAGCTAACTGCTAGCCCATGCACACCGGCAGTTCCGACAGTCATCCTGGCTGGCGTTCATTCTCCTGGACAGTGATTTTTTTTAGTTTAGATATATGTGTTCTTGTAGTTTTTTGGATATGTGTTTTTTGTCTTTGTGTTGCACTGCTGTGGGCTGGGGAAAACAATGTTTCGTTTCATTTCATGTGCGCAAGTGCATGAAATGAAATTACAAATAAAGTGTTTCTGATTCTCTTGTGTGTATGGGAAGTCTGTTCTCTCTGCAGGGGCCCACTGAGCAGAGCTGGGGTTGTCCCGCCGTCTCTTGACTGCATCCGTGGGGTTCCTGGCATTGTCTTAGATGGTCACAGATTCACTAAATTTGCCTCGCACACTCTGTGCAAGTTTATTACCTAGCACAATTAAATTTGCTTAATTTTATGACTTAACTGTATTTATTCTGCATTACCTTGCTCTGTGTAATCTATGATGTTACGGTACCACTTTACAATAAGACTACACTTACAAAGGGTTTATAAGGTTTATAATTAGTTTATTAATTAGGTTGTGAACACTTTATGAAGCATTAATAATCTATTATAACACATTAGATAAAAAGGGTAACCGTAACCTGTTGCTTGCCAAATAGTGAGCCCACGTTTACCTGTCCTGTTAAGCCTCAGATCTCATTGGTTATTTAGCTAGCAACTAGCAAGATCTGCTCGCAACTAGCAAGACCTGAGATTTAACAGAATAGATAAATAAAACGTGCAGCAGTAACTTCATCTTACCAAATAGTGAGCCCACGTTGATGTATGAAAACTTATTATAACTTGCTTATAATTGTTTATTAATGATTTATAAAGTTTACAATCTAATTATAAACCATTTATAAATCCTTTATAAGGGTAGTCTTACTGTAAAGTGGTACTGATGTTACATTATAATTCTGTTACTTTTGACATGACCAAGATGGCTGCCTAAAATGTGTGCTCTGGCGACTCTGATACATTATTTTCTAAAAGTTTATTTCAGCGTTTTTTGCCGAGTCAATTTTCAGAGTAAAATAGGCCAAAAGAAAGGAGCTAGCATTACAGATGAGGTTGAGGGACTTAAGAAACCTCTCAACTTCTTGTCGACCAAGATAGCAACAGTCGCTGCTCAACAAAAGAGGATCTTGGAGCTGATGGACAAAATCCAGTCACTCAAGAAGCAAAATGTAAAAAAAAAAAAAAAGTAGAAAGATCACATCTTTGGAGAATCGAGTGGCTGACCTTGAACAGTATTCCCATATAAATGATCTGATTATCACTGGCCTAAAGACCAGACATCGGACCTATGCAGCGGCGGCCTCTCGGGACTACGCCGCCCGGAGCGGGTCTGATGACTCCCAGGCCAAGAGGGAATCACTGGAAATTCAGGTGGTTGGTTTCCTGGATAGCAAGGGCTTTTCTGCCGACAGCAGGGTCATTGAGGCCCAGCAAAAACAAAAGAACAACGCCAGCTATAAGTAGCTACTTCAACAACAGGAAGAAAAAGTAGGAACTTCTCAAACAAGGATAGAAATTAAAGGGGTCTGACATGTACATAAATGAACACCTCACCAAGAAAAAGCGGACATTGCGAGGAGAGCATGCATACTAAAGAGACACAACAAGATCCAGGCAACATGGACCGCAGGCTTCAAAATATTCATTAAGCTGAATGGATCAACACCAGAGGCAGCTAAAGTGCTTATCATATGGGACATAAATGAACTGGACAGGTTTGACGTATGAAAGCTGGGAGAGCAATCACAACAAGGTCACAGTATGAAAACATGAAGATCAACATAAGGTTACTGAACTCACTAAACACACCCATGTCAAGTTCAGACAGAAATCACTCATCCACAGAATATGAAAAACTGGACTTGAAAACGTTCAAATATACTGAATATAAATCACAAGACATTGAAAATGATACAGACCCTGAGAACAATTTCTACAAGAACACATACAGACATTGTGAATACTACAGAGAACACCAGTTCAAAAGAAATGTAAAAATGGATGGAGCAATATCAATAATTCACTTCAATATCAGGAGCCTTAGTTCAAACTTTTCAAAGGTCAATCACTGCTTAGGAAAACTGCACAAGAAATGCACAGTAACTACAATATCTGAGACTTGGCTTAGCGAAGAACAGATAGACATGGTTGAGATTGAGGGATACGAAATGTTGTTCATTAACAGGATACAAACAAAAGGTGGGGGAGTTCCACTATACATCAATAAAAATTATAAATCTAAATCTGTCAGGAATATGTCATTTGTCTTGAACAACATCGTGGAATGCATTACAGTAGAAATGGAGATGGAGAAATCAAAAAATATTCTAATAAACTATGTATGCAGAAAACCTGGATCTTGTATCGACACATTTAGGAAAAGCTACTGGGATTGTCTATCAATATAAATAATAAGAAAATGGTCTTTTTCTGTGGGGAAACAGTACAACCACAGAATTCGTTAACTTAATGTACAGTACCAGCTTATATCCCTCAATCACAAGGCCAAATAGAATAACAATACACAGTGCGACACTAATTGATAATATATTTACTAATGTTATTGACAAGGAAGCAACAAGTGGATTATTAATAAACAATGCAAGTGATCATTTGCCAGTCTTTGCAGTCATACAGAGCACTACCAGGACCAAGAATGATGCTAAAACAGTCAAAACAATTAGATGCAAATCAAAAGACACTATCAACTCCTTTAAACAAGACCTACTGAAACAAGACTAGAATAATGTTTATTTGGAAGATGTAGACGTAGCTTATGACATATTTCTGAATTTCTGATAATAAAAAAAAACCAACAACAACACAACCACTACTTATATGGCTTCGGCTGCAGCTGAGTTCAATATTTTTTTTTTCCAGTGTGGGTCCTGGTTTCACAATTACCTGGTCCTTCGAAATTACTGAAGGTTAGGTATGGGGTGCCCCAGGGCTCGGTGTTTGGACCACTGTTGTTCATATTGTACATAAACAATATATGTGAAGTGTCAAAAACCCTGAAAACCATTCTATTCGCTGATGATATAAAATTATTCTGCTGTGGAGACAACTTGGATACAGTGAAAAAGGAATTGAGCAGGGTGAAAAGTTGATTTGATGCAAATGAACTAACATTGAATTAAAGCAAAACAAAATGTATAATCTTTGGGAATCGATCTACCAACTCAGATGAGAAACTCGTGATAAATGACATAGAAATCAAAAAAGTATCCGAAATTAAATTTCTCAGCATATTAATTGACAACAAATCAAGTTGGAAGCCACACATAAATTATATTAAAGCTAAAATATCCAAATCAATTGCAATACTGAACAAAGTCAAATATCTAATAAATCAAGCTTCCATATATACACTCACCGGCCACTTTATTAGGCACACCTGTCCAACTGCTCGTTAACGCAAATTTCTAATCAGCCAATCACATGGCAGCAACTCAATGCATTTAGGCATGTAGACATGGTCAAGACGATCTGCTGCAGTTCAAACCGAGCATCAGAATGGGGAAGAAAGGTGATTTAAGTGACCAGCCAGAAGGGCTGGTCTGAGTATTTCAGAAACTGCTGATCTACTGGGATTTTCACGCACAACCATCTCTAGGGTTTACAGAGAATGGTCCGAAAAAGAGAAAATATCCAGTGAGCGGCAATTCTGTGGCCGAAAATGCCTTGTTGATGCCAGAGGTCAGAGGAGAATGGCCAGACTGGCTCGAGCTGATAGAAAGGCAACAGTAACTCAAATAACCACTCATTACAACCGAGGTATGCAGAAGAGCATCTCTGAACGCACAACACGTCAAACCTTGAGGCAGATGGGCTACAGCAGCAGAAGACCACATCGGGTGCCACTCCTGTCAGCTAAGAACAGGAAACTGAGGCTACAATTCGCACAGGCTCACCAAAATTGGACAATAGAAGATTGGAAAAACGTTGCCTGGTCTGATGAGTCTCGATTTCTGCTGCGACATTCGGATGGTAGGGTCAGAATTTGGCGTCAACAACATGAAAGCATGGATCCATCCTGCCTTGTATCAACGGTTCAGGCTGCTGCTGGTGGTGTAATGGTGTGGGGGATATTTTCTTGGCACACTTTGGGCCCCTTGGTACCAATTGAGCATCGTGTCAACGCCACAGCCTACCTGAGTATTGTTGCTGACCATGTCCATCCCTTTATGACCACAGTGTTCCCATCTTCTGATGGCTACTTCCAGCAGGATAACGCGCCATGTCATAAAGCTCGAATCATCTCAGACTGGTTTCTTGAACATGACAATGAGTTCACTGTACTCAAATGGCCTCCACAGTCACCAGATCTCAATCCAATAGAGCACCTTTGGGATGTGGTGGACCGGGAGATTCGCATCATGGATGTGCAGCCGACAAATCTGCAGCAACTGCGTGATGCTATCATGTCAATATGGACCAAACTCTGAGGAATGTTTCCAGTACCTTGTTGAATCTATGCCACGAAGGATTAAGGGAGTTCTGAAGGCAAAAGGGGGTCCAACCCGGTACTAGCAAGGTGTACCTAATAAATTGGCCAGTAAGTGTACATTGTACTGTTCCTTCATTCTCCCATACATTACTTACTGTGTGGGAGAGTGGGGGAACACATACAAAACAAACACAGATCCAATCTTCAACCTCCAAAAAAGAGCTATACAAACTGTAAACAAAACCACTTACAGAGAACCAACAAATCCACTTTTTATCAAACTAAAAGCACTGAAATTTAAAGATTTGGTCAATACATGAATAATATAAGGGGGTAGAACTAGAAAAGTTCTCAATTTCTTCTTACCCCTTTTGAACATGATCAGTATTATTTGAGTTGTCGCTTATATGTTGCCGACTTCAGATTTCCATACCAGATTGGTTGAGGCCCAGGTTACAAATGCCTGTTACCGGTACTGTTGGCCAGCAGGGTGCCAATGAAAATCACGCTACTGTTGGGCGAAAGAAAAGGAGAGGGGGAAGGCTTGTCCAGAGGCAAGGGGAGAGGAGGAAGGGTAGGAGTGTGGAGGTGAGCGTCGAAACTTTGAATGTTGGCACTATGACTGGTAAAGGGAGAGAGCTGGCTGATATGATGGAGAGAAGGAGGTAGATTACTGTGTGTGCAAGAGACCAGGTGGAAGGGGAGTAAGGTCAGGAGCATCAGAGGTGGGTTCAAACTGTTCTACCATGGTGTGGATGGGAGGAGAAATTGGGTAGGGGTAATTCTGAAGGAAGAGCATGTCAAGAGTGCGTTGGAGGTGAAGAGAGTGTCAGATATTGATCAGTATGAAGCTGGAACTCAAAGGTGTGATGACGAATGTTATCAGCACATACTATGCCCTGCGAGTTGGGTGTGAGATGGAAGAGAAAGAAGAATTCTGGAGTGAGATGAATGAAGTGGTGTAGAGCAGCGGTCCCCAACCCCCAGGCCGCGGACCGGTACCGGTTTGTGGGTCATTTGGTACCGGGCCGCAGAGAAAGAATAAATAACTTACATTATTTCCGTTTTATTTATTATCTGAGTCTGAACGATGTTTTATTTTGAAAAATGACCGGATTCCCTCTGTTACATCCGTCTATGACTCACTCTCGATGCTTGTCTCGGTCATGTGATACGTTGCCGCTAAAATTAAACCCACAAGCTAGCAAAATGAGTAAAAAACAAACGTCTTTGGAAAGTTTCTTTGCGAAGGGGAAAAGGCCCAGTGAGGAGACAGAAGAAGAGCCTACGACTTCCAAGAAAAAGAAAGCTGCATTTAACAGACAATACCAGGAGTCCTACGTAAAATATGGATTTATCGCGACAGGTGATTCCCGCGCACCAAGCCCGCTCTGCATAATATACGGCGACCGGCTCTCTAATGAGGCAATGAAGCCTTCAAAACGGCTTCGCCACTTGGAGACCACGCACCCTGCATTAAAAGACAAGCCTTTGGAGTATTTTGAAATAAAAAAGCATGAACAAGAAGGACAGAAGCAATTACTGAGGGCCACCACATCAACAAATGCGAGTGCACTGAGAGCATCATACTTGGTGGCTAATCGTACTGCTAAGGCTAAGAAGCCATTCACCATTGGTGAAGAATTGATCCGGCCCGCCAGTAAAGACATTTGCCGTGAACTTCTAGGGGAGGCTGCGGTTAAAAAGATAGCACAGGTGCCTCTTTCGGCCAGCACCGTCACTCGGCACATTGAGGAAATAGCAGAGGACATTGAGACACAATTGTTTGAGAGGATTAATGCATCACCGTGGTACACACTCCAGGTTGACGAGTCTACAGATATTGACAACAAGGCAATACTACTTGTTTATGTGCGATATCTTTATCAGGAGGATGTGCATGAGGATATGTTATGTGCACTATCGTTGCCAACCAAAACCACAGCCACAGAACTATTCAAGTCGCTGGATGATTATATATCAGGAAAACTGAAATGGTCCTTTTGTGTCGGCATATGCACAGGCGGAGCTGCTGCCATGACCGGACGGCTGTCTGGTTTAACTACTCGGATTAAGGAGGTTGCACCTGAATGTGAGTCTACGCATTGTGTCATTCACAGGGAAATGCTGGCTAGCCGAAAAATACCACCGGAACTTAACAGCGTATTGAATGACGTCGTTAAAGTTATTAACCACATCAGAGCACGCGCCCTTAACTCGCGCCTGTTCGAGCAGCTTTGTGAGGAGATGGACGCGGAGTACAGACACCTTCTCTTATACACAGAAATAAGATGGTTATCCCGAGGGAGATCGCTGGCCAGAGTGTTTGAATTACGAGAGCCGCTGCAGAGATTTCTCTAAGAAAAACAGTCACCACTGGCAGCACATTTCAGTGACGAGGAATGGGTCGCAAAACTCGCTTACTTGTGCGACATATTCAACCTGCTCAATGAACTCAATCGGTTACTTCAGGGGGAAATGACAACTGTCTTCAAGTTGGCAGATAAAGTAGCTGCATTTAAAGCCAAGCTGGATTTGTGGGGACGGCGCGTGAACAGAGGTATATTTGACATGTTTCAAACATTGGCGGGGATTTTGGAAGAGACTGAGACCGAGCCTTCATTCTCCCAGCTGGTGCACGATCACCTGTCTTTGCTTTTAAAAGAGTTTGAGCGCTACTTCCCAACCACAAAAGACCCACGAACTGCCAAGGAATGGATCCGTGACCCATTTGTCAACAAACCAGGTGAATCCAGCATGTCTATGCAAGAAGAAGATCAACTGCTGGAGATCGCAAATGGCGGCGGCCTTAAAAGTATGTTCGAGACAACAACTCTGCCGGTGTTCTGGATTAAAGTCACGGTAGAATACCCTGAGATCGCCACAACAGCACTGAAAACCCTGTTGCCATTTCTGACATCCTATTTGTGTGAAGCGGGATTTTCTGCAGTGACAGCAACCAAAAAAAAATTACGGAGTAGACTGGACATAAGCAACACACTTCGGGTGTCATTGTGTCCCATTACCCCTAGATGGGACCGTCTCGTTGCAGAGAAACAAGCTCAGGGCTCCCACTGATTTAGCGTTATGGTGAGTTGTATTTTCATGCAATTTATATTTGTTTTTGTGTTGTATCTTATTTTGAAGGCATGTTTAAACGTTACCATGGCGACCAGAGAGCGTTATGGGGCAGAGAGGATGTTACTCATGTTATGTTGTTGGCGCGATGTTACGAGGACGCTGCTAATAAAGTTGCATACGAGTACACAGTGGATTCACGTTTATTATTATATTTAGAAAATACCACAGTTTTTATGCCGGTCGTATCATTTTATTTTGTGTATTTATCCGCCACACCTTGAAGGCCGGTCCGTGAAAATATTGTCTGACATTAAACCGGTCCGTGGCGCAAAAAAGGTTGGGGACCGCTGGTGTAGAGTGTACCCAAGGAGGAGAGAATGGTGACTGGAGCAGATTTCAATGGGCATGTTGGTGAAGGGAACAGAGGTGATAAGGAGGTGATGGCCAGGTATGGTGTCAAGGAGAGGAATGTGGAAGGACAGATGGTGGCGGATATTGCGTAAAGGACGAAAATGACTGGTGAATACATATTTCAAGAAGAGGGAGGAACACAGGGTGACATATAAGAATAGAGAAAGGTGAACACAGATGGACTATATCATATGCAGGAGGTGCGATCTGAAAGGGATTTGAGACTGCAAGGTGGCGACAGGGGAGTACACAGCTAGGCAGCATGGAATGGTGGTCTGTACAATGACTTTGGTGATCAAGAAAAGGAAGAGAGTGAAGGCAGAGCCAATGATCAAATGGTGGAAGTTGAAGAAGGAAGACTGTTGTGTGGTGTTCAGGGAGGGGTTAAGATGGGCACTGTGTGGAAGCAAAGAGATGCTGGATGGCTGGGCAACCACTGCAGATATAGTGAGGGAGACAGCTAGGAAGGTACTTGGTGTGTCATTGGGACAGACGAAGGAAGACAAGGAGACTTAGTGGTGAAATGAGGAAGTACAGGTAAGTGTAGAGGAAGAAGTTGGCAAAGAACAAGTGGGATAGTCAGAGAGATGAAGAAAGTAGATAGGAGTACAAGGAGATGTGGCATAAACTGAAGAGAGAGGTGGCAAAAGCAAAGGAAAAAGGTGTATGGTGAGTTGTATGAGAGACTGGACACTACGGAAGGAGAAAAGAACTTGTACCGACTGGCTAGATAGAGCAACCAAGCTGGGAAGGATGTGCAGCAGGTTAGGGTGATCAAGGATAGAGATGGAAATGTGTTGATAAGTGAGGAGAGTGTGCTGAGAAGGTGGAAGGAGTACTTTGAGGGGCTGATGAATGAAGAAAATGAGAGCAAGAGAAGGTTGGATGATGTGGGGATAGTGAATCAGGAGGTGTGGTGGATTTGCAAGGAGGAAGTGAGGGCAGCTATGAAAAGGATGAAGAGTGGAAAGGTGGTTAGTCCAGATGACATACCTGTGGAGGTATGGAGATGTTTAAGAGAGGTGGCAGTGGAGTTTTTAACTAGACTGTTTAACACAATCTTGGAAAGTGAGAGGATTCCTGAGGAGTAAAGAAGTATATTCGTACTGATTTTCAAGGATCAGCGTGATGTGTAGAGCTGTAGTAACTACAGAGGTATAAAGTTAAATCAGCCACAGCATGAAGATATGGAAAAGAGTAGTCGAAGCTAGGTTGAGAGGAATGGTGACGATTAGCGAGCAACAGTATGTTTTCATGCCATGAAAGAGCACCACAGATGTGATGTTTGCTTTGAGAATGTTGATGGAGAAGTATAGAGAAGGCCAGAAGGAGTTACATTGCGTCTTTGTGGATTTAGAGAAAGCATATGACAGCGCGCTGAGAGAGGAGGTGTGGTATTGTATGAGGAAGTTGGGAGTGGCCGAGAAGTATGTAGGAGTGGTGCAGGCTATGTATGAGGGCAGTGTGACAATGGTGAGGTGTGTGGTAGGAATGACAGATGGGTTCAAGGTAGAGGTGGGATTACATCAAGGATCGGCTCGGAGCCCTTTCTTGTTTGTAAAGGTGATGGACAGGTTGACAGATGAGATCAGGCAGGAGTCTCCATGGACTATGATGTTCACAAGTGACACTGTGATCTCTAGCGAGAGTAGGGTGCAGGTTGAGGAGAGCCTGGAGATGTGGAGGGATGCACTGGAGAGAATATGAATGAAAATCAGTAGGAGCAAGATGGAATGCATGCGTAAACGAGAGGGAAGACAGTGGAATGGTGAGGATGCAAGGAGCAGGAGTGACAAAGGTGGATGAGCTTAAATACTTGGGGTCAACTGTTCAAAGTAATAGGGAGTGCAGAAGAGAGGTGAAGAAGAGAGTGCAGGCAGGGTGGAGTGGGTGGAGAAGCATGTCAAGAGTGATTTGCGACAGAAGGGTATCAGCAAGAGTTAAAGGGAAGGTTTACAAGATGGTCGTGAGACCAGCTATGTTATATGATTTGGAGATGGTGGCACTGACGAAAAGACAGGAGGCGGAGCTGGAGGTGGCAGAGCTGGAGATGCTAAGACTTTCGTTGGGAGTGACAAAGAAGGACATAATTAGGAATGAGTATATTAGAGGGACAGCTCAGGTTGGATGGTTTGGAGACAAAACAAGAGAGGCAAGATTGAGATGGTTTGTACATGTGTGGAGGAGAGACGCTGGGTATATTGGGAGAAGGATGCTGAATATGGAGCTGCCAGGGAAGAGGAAGGCCAAAGAGGAGGTTTATGGATGTGGGTGGCTGGTGTGACAGAGGAAGATGGAGAGGACAGGAAGAGATGGAAACGGATGATCCACTGTGGCAACTCCTAACGGGAGCAGCTGAAAAGTAATAGTAGTAGTAGTTGTAGTAGTAATAGATGTTGCCGATGATTTTGTTTGTTTATTCGTTTTTATTGCCTATATGTTTTCTGTAATATGTTCAATAAAATTGATTGACTGATCAGTGCATGTTTGTGCGTCTTTGAAGAGGGATTCCTCCTCTGTTGCTCTTCCCGAGGTTTCTGCCATATTTTTTCCATGATAAGGTTTTTTTTGTGAAGTTTTTCCTCCTTCAGTTTCTGGGTCCAAGGATGTTGTATGTAGTATATTGTACTGATTGTAAAGCCCACTGTGTAAGTTTGGGCTATACAAACAAAGTTGACTTGAGTTGACTTGAATTGACATGTACGCATGTCAAGATCCATCATCATACAGCTTGATACGAGCAACGTCCAACACCTCCTCAGGACTTTGTCTGTGTGTGTGTGTGTGTCAGTGCACAGCTACAAAGAAACAGAGGAGCAGCAGATTTGAAATGTATATTGAGGAAGGCTGACAAAAGCGCACTGAATAAATCTGAATAAATGTATTTTGTCAGTGAGGAAATACAGGTAACGTACGACGGTTCACACAGGACACAAACAACAAGTGGTGCAAGGTTTTTTACCGTAATTACCTAAGTATTAGTCATGCATTTTGTCACTTCACTCAGTAAAATATACATGCAACAAGGTAGTTATGTTCACCAATACACAACCTTCAAACGGAAAAATGCTGTTCATTATATTCTGAAAGTAGGCATACATGTGTCTGGGAGATACACATGGGGGAGGGAGAGGGAGAGAGAGAGAGAGAGAGAGAGAGAGAGAGAGAGAGAGAGAGAGAGAGAGAGTATTAGACTCAATGAGATGGGTTGTTTTTCTTTTTCCCTCCTTTTGAGAGCTGGCGTTTTGCATCCTGCTGCGCGACTCACGATGCCATTTAAAATGAGCTGTACAGCAGCGCAGGTGAACACTGCCTGCCTCAAGTGTGTGTGTGTGTGTGTGTGTGTGTGTGTGTGTGTGTGTGTGTGTGTGCGATTCTGAATGGGTTTTGACATGCGACACAGCGCTCAGACGCAGCGCTTTCAGGGTGCCAGTGTAGGATGAGAGAATAATGCAGACTTACGACAGACTTACTTAACTGAGAGGCATTGGAGAGATTCGGGCTCTCTGTCTTGTCGGTCAGAAACACTGCTTTATTTATTACCCTGACAGGACGGATGACAAGATAACAAGCAGAATACGAAGGAATAAGGAGGAATTTGTCAGTCATGGAACCAGCTTGTCAGAGCCGCTAAAAGCTGGCAGCTAGACCAGAGGAGCTGCCGTTTGATTTAGTTTTATGCACCCAAAGGGACAAATTAAAGTCACTTTTAGTTAACGCATCTTACAAACTGCACTACATAAGGTCGGCATGCTCAAAGAATGAATCTCCACACATCCCTGCTGATGGTTGGTTGGTTTGTTTTTTTGTTGCTCTGCTTGCTTTTAACTTTTAACATTTTCTAACAACTCCTTGGGACTATTGGATTATTTTAATTAATTTTATGGTTTGCCTCTATCATTTTATGGATTTTATTCGATCATCGACTCCAACACTGACTTGATCGCACTGAATGAAGCCTCTGATAGGTTCTTTTCACACGACGTCAGAGAACTTCTGTTCTGACTCCTTGCAGGGTATGCTAACTTCCGGATGGACTATGGAGTTTACACAGTCACTCACAAATCCACCTGAATTACGGCTAGATGATGTACCACGGATTGCCGAAACATCTGCACTAACTAAACGGTCCAAACTCGACAAAGGCTACAAATTCTTCATTGAATGATACCCATTTGATTATGCTAAATAACTTATGTTAAAGGCAATAACTTTAAATCATAGTCAGAAAAAACGTGAGATCTTGAGAGAGAGATCTTGAGAGAGAGATCTTGAGAGAGACAGAGATAGAGAGAGAGATCTTGAATTCAACTAAATAACTTCTGGAAAGATCGCATTTCAACCAATCTGAAAATGAAGATACTACAAACAGTCATATGGCCAGTCATGATATACGGAAGTGAAGGATGGACTATGCCTAAAATAGATGAAAAGAAAATCGTTGCTGCCGAAATGTGGTTTTGCTGCCGTTTGCTGAGAATAGGTTGGATAGAAAAACGAAAAAATGAAAGTATGCTACAGCAACTTGGAACAAATATGATCCTTCTGTCGACCATTCAGAGATGAAAACTAAAATATTTAAGCCATGCTATGTGTCATAAGACCTGCAGTATTATGAAAAATAGATAGATAGATAGATAGATAGATAGATAGATAGATAGATAGATAGATAGACAGACAAATATCTAGACAGACAGACAGATCGATCGATCGATCGATCGATCGATAGCCAGAAAAATTACTTTAAAGAAAGCCAGACAGACAGACAGAATCATAGTCATAATTATATGACTATGATCAGCTAGGCTTACGTTACCTTTCGAAATTACTTCAGGTTGAGCATTCCTGCATTTTCAGAAGTCGTCTCTATGTCCATGAGTCGTCTACGGCGTAAACGGAAGTGAAGATAACCTGCTTCGCGGAAAGGCGGAAGTTAATCGACGTCATTGTGAAACGGGCCTATTCTGCGGTGCTGGCGATTTGGTGAGAATTGTGTTGACTCAACCCTGAGCTAACAGAGCTAATGGCTTGTTTTTAGCATCGTTAGCTGCGTCTTAGTTATTTTTTTTAATGTTTAACCCATTGATCTGAATTGATATTAGCGGTTTTATTAGTCTTTACCATTTTATCTCAGCTGCGTTGCTTGCTTTCCTATTGATTGCAATGTCCTTACTGATCCGGCTACTTGCTTGGCGAGGCTTGTTTTTAGCCCGATGCCTTAGCTAACCAAAACAATTATGCCAACTTTGCCCTGTGAAGACGATGTGCTACTCAAGAATGCAAACAGAAAGATTGCTGACCTTATGGAGGATATTCAACGGCTTTCTGGTGAGCTGCATAAGAAAGACTCCCTTTTGACCAGTTTCATGGACGTGGCTTCTGGGCAATCCAAACGGATTGCCTCTCTCAGTGCAACCATCCAGCACACAGTTCTGTGGGACTCCTCCATGACTTTCGTCCTGCCCGATACCTAACTACCAGTCTCCCTGGGCTGAAGTGGTGGTCCGCGGTCGCAGGAGAGACTCGGGCGGGGCTGCCTCAACCCCTCGCCTAAGCATCTCCAACCACTGTGCGACCCTGTCTGATGACACTCCGGTCAACCCAGCTGATGTTCCTGCGGTTCTGACGCGTCCCGATCTAGACCAGGGGGGTGGGCAATCCTATCCAGAAAGTGCCGGTTTGGGTGAGGGTTTTTGTTCCAACCAAGCAGTTACACACCTGTGTCTCCTAATCAAGTTCCTCAGCAAAGACTTCTGGTTGATTCGTAGGATCAGGTGTGTAACAGCTTGGTTGGAACAAAAACCTGCACCCACACCGGCACTTTCTGGATAAGATTGCCCACCCCTGGTCTAGACCCTTCTACGAAAACAGCGTCTGCCGACACTGCAGCTTCTCCAGTGTTCAGGTGGCTTGCCATGTCAATGTGAAGCCAAAACAAAAGCCCTCATCCCGGGTAACGACCTCCTCTTCGCGTCATAAGATCCTGAAAGAGATCTTGGCCAGACACTCTGGAAGTCTTCTTTGCCCTGAGCCGGCAGGGAAATCCATTCTCGGAGCTGATGTCGCTGCCTCACCACAACACTCGATTGTTTAGACACCCCATCCCCAGTCGGCGATTTCAACACAGTGTGGATCGTGGACTTTCCTACCATGAGAACCCATAGGCGACACCTCCTCGTCCCCTTTTCTCCCCAACCACGTTAACAGTTGGAGATTCCATTATCAGGAACATGTTTCTTCAGCGCAGCCACACAGTGTTTCCCTGGAGCCATGGCCCCCTGGCGGCATGGTGGCCCAGTGGTTAGCGCTGTCGCCTCACAGCAAGATGGCCCTGGGTTCGAACCCCGGGGTTGTCCAACATTGGGGGAAGGGTTCATCCCAGGTCGTCCTCTGTGGAGTTTGCATGTTCTGTCCGTGTTGGCAGTGGGTTTTCTCCGTGAGCTCCGGTCTCCCACATCATCAAAAAGACTCCTGTCTGTACCCCTGACCAAGGCATGACAATAGGAACAGGAGCTGGTCCCCGGGCGCTGCACGACGGCTGCCCACTGCCCCTAGCTACACAGCTAGGATGGGTTAAATGGAGAGGAATTTCCCCACAGGGATTAATACAATATACCAAAATAAGCTCCCGGGGCTGCCGCGCTCACTCCCGTCCTCCACCAATCGAGGGATCGTTCATGTGACGAGGAAGCTGATGATGAAACGATGAAGCAGTCTGAGCTGACCAAAAAGGATTTCAATGAGCTTTTTATCTTTTTAAGTACTTGTGGAAAATCTGTTTTTATTTCCTGTCCTATTTCCACACTGGCCCATGGAGCAGGGTATCCCCCCCTTTTTTTTCTCCCCAATTGTATCCAGCCAACTACCCCACTCTTTCGAGCCGTCCCGGTCGCTGCTCCACCCCTCTGCCGATCTGGGGAGGGCTGCACACTACCACACGCCTCCTCCGATACATGTGGTGTCGCCAGCCGTTTTTTTTCACCTGACAGTGAGGAGTTTCGCCAGGGGGACGTAGCGCGTGGGAGGATCACGCTATTCCCCCAGCCCCACCCCCGAACTGGCGCCCTGACCGAACAGAGGAGGCGCTAGTGCAGCGACCAGGACACATACCCACATCCGGCTTCCCATCCGCGTGTCTGTAGGGACGCCCGACCAAGACGGAGTTAACACAGGGATTCAATCCGGCGATCCCCGTGTTGGTAGGCAATGAAATAGACTGCTACGTTACCCAGACACCCTGGAGCAGAGTGTCTCAGCAGAATCTTCAGCCTACACACTTGGCTCCAGTATGTCTGCAGAGCTCACAATATAGGTTTTATTGACAATTTTAATCTGTTTCGGGATCGTTTGTCCCTCTCCAGGACTGACAGAGTCCACCCAAACAGGCTGGGTTGTCGAATGCTAGCGGCCAACTTGCAGGACGCCATACAACCCTCTCCACATGACTGGCTGTTAACATTCCCTTCCCGGAACCTCCATCTCTGCCTATGGTGGCACTCCTGAGTACTGTTCCCCCTGCTAGCCCCCCGCCCCCACTTGCCTTACCTGTCATTAACCCTCTTAATAGGAGTTTTCCCCCCATACAGACTATTATTAGGCGCAGACTATTATTAGCTGGTTCACCCGGGGGTCGAACGCAGCTGCGTTATTTGGCGTGGGTCGCCACAGGAATGACCGTTTTGCGTGCGCTACTTTGTGTTTTGTCTGTCAGTAACTTGTGGCTGAGGGCTACTTAGTAGGTGACCATGTGGTTGGTGGGAAGGTAATGGCCCTTTTTTTTTATTCTTTTTTTTTTGGTGGGATCACATCTTGGATGTGGCGGAGCTACTTGTGGTGATCCATTATTGTGTTGTGGCTGAGGTGCTCCACCTTTTCGTTTGCTCACATGTTACTGTCTTTCATGTTATGTAGCACATTATTTGTGGGTTTTGGTTTTTGTGGGGGGGGGGTTGGTAACAAGCGTGTAGGGGCTTGTTTTTTATGGGTGGGGGTGTTACGGCCACGGGTGTGTGTCTGTATAGTTGTGTTGTGTTTTGTGTTCCCTTCTGTATCTAACACTCACTCTCATTCTACATGCAGGTATCTGCTAGGTGCTCCCCATCACCACCAAGCAGTCAACCAATTTCCATCAGCTGTGCAGTCTACTATTAAACCCCCCACATGTCTTCACTTCCCCAGCCCACTAGTTTAGTTTGTGTGTGATTGTAGTTGATGTCTCTGTAGCTACTTTGTGTTTGTAAAGTCTGGCCAGTTTTCAGTTAAGTTTCGCATTGTTTCAGCCTTGAGTATTTTGAGTTATGTTTAGTTCTTCTGGGCAAGGGGATCAAGGTAAGATGCCCATGAGCAAACACCCCATCATGTAGCTTACCTCCTGTTATACACACTAGGTTAGGAGCGGTTGCCACCCTCTGTATTTAGGGTTGGTGCTTTTCAGCACTGTCAAGAGAGGGGGGTACTTTTGTTGTTTTGGCAACCGTTCACTTCCCTTGCCCTGTCATGGAGTTTAACTTAATACATATATTTATACACGTTTCTCTGTCTCACTGTGTTGCACCCTCACCTCACTTACCCAGTGCACTAGTTGTTGTCCCTCACCAGACCGAGGGATGTCCAATGGTAGAAACAATAACAGCATAATATTTGGAGCAAATATCTGCAATTTACGTCCTATGTACTGTACTCCTCTTTCTTTCCCCTCTGCTTTGACACCAAACAATGTTGGCCCCTTGAATATGAGCTCTCTTATTAATAAGTCCTTTATCATTAATGTTCTTATTGTTTCTAATGATTGAGCTATTTTATCATTACTGAGACATGGCTGTCCCCAGGGTATGCTGTACCCCTAATTGAGGCTAGGCCCCCTGATTTTGCATATTTCCATATTCCCAGGCCCTCGGAAAGAGGGGGTGGTTTAGCTGGGGTTTTTTTTTTATAAGTTAGGTCTTTAGTGCCATCCTGTTACTTTTGGTAATTTCATCTCCTTTGAGGTTTCAAGTTTCTTAATCACTGGTCCTCCCCTCCCCTTTTACTCTTCCTCTTAATTTATAGGCCCCCTAATTCAGTTAGTTTTATTTCTGAGTTTTCTGAGCTTCTATCCATTTGGCATGCCTAAATATGATAGGGTGCTTACGCTTGGTGATTTTCACATTCATGTGTGTTGTCCTTTCCATTCCCTCACCTCATATTTTTTAGATCTTATAGACTTTTAACCTCATTCACTTTGTTATAGGGGCCACACATTCTGCAGGTTACATCTTAGACATTGTACTTTCATCTGGTTTCTCTCTTTAGTGTCTTAATCTGGTGGATATGCTTGTAACTATCCATAAAGCTGTTGTTTTTAACGTTCCACAACATCTCTCTATCCCTAGTTTCTACCCTAGAACACGCTCTTGCATTCTCAATGCCTGCTGGTTCTGCAGTTGAATTCTGTGATGCTTTTGATTCATCATCCTTTAATTCCACTAGATCCCCTATCAATCCAGATGCACTGTTAAATTAATTCAATGATCAGTGCCTATCCATCCCGAACAAACTGCACCGTTTAAAACTAGGAAACAAAAATCGGACAACCTCCCCTGGCTGAATGATCACACTCGACCCCTTAAAAGACTCTGTAGAAAATCTGAACAACGATGGAAGGTCACCAAGTCTGAAATAGCACATAACACCCTTAAAAAAAAAAATGTCCCAATTCCAGCCTGACCCTTGAATTCTTTCCACCCTCCATGTTTATTCTGCCTCTTTTACCCAGCTTCAACCCATTACAATTTCAGTGTTAAAGAGTACAGTCTCTCATATGAATTTTTCCTTCTGCATCTTAGACATCATCCCCAAACGTGTAATTTGTGATATTGGGATATAAAAATAAAATTGACTTGCCTAAGCTGCTCAAGGAGGTATTTTCCGCTGTTAGCCATGATATTCTGCAAATTTTCAATAATTCTCCTGCCTTTGGTTCTTTTCCAGACAGTTTTAAGCATGCCATTGTTTAACACATTGCTAAAGAAACCCAATTTGCATCCTCTGTCCTTAAGTAACTACAGACCAATATACAATTTTTCTGTTTTTATCTAAAGTTCTGGAGAAAGTAATTTTTATCTCAAATGATATACGTATTTTATCAATAATAATAGTGTTTTTAACAGTTTCCAGTCTGGTTTTAGAGCACTTCATAGTACCGAGACAGCTCTTGTTAAGGTTACTAATGATCTACGGCTGACTGCAGACAGAGGTGACTGCTCGATTTCAGTTCTTTTAGACTTAACAGCTGCCTTTCACAGAGTCGATCACAGTATCCTCTTACATCACTTGGAGACTTGGGTAGGCATCAAAGGCTCGACTCTTAGTTTATTACGCTCATACCTCTCCAATATATTTTTTTGTGTCATTCTGGGTAACGCTACTTCCTCGACAACTCAGTTGAGTTGTGGTGTCCCTCAAGGCTCAGTTCTTGACCCTCCTCTGTATTTCTGTCTCTTGGCCAGGTTATTCAAAATCATGATGTGTTTTATCATTTTTATGGTGATGATACTCAATTATACATGCCACTAAAACCAACAGATCCTAGCAGCCTAGCAAATCTCACAACTTGCCTCGCTGATATTAAATCCTGGATGCCCCAAAATGTTCTTAAATTGAATAATGATGAGTCTGAGGTCATTCTGTTCGGTCCGCCAAATTCCGTCAGCACTTTTGGTGCTAATCTTGGTGGTCTGTCAAATAGTATTAACCAAGCTGCTAGGAATCTAGGGGTAATATTCAATGCTAACCTCTGTTTTGATAATCAAGTCAAAAATGCTGTTCAGTCATGTTTCTTTCAGCTCAAGATAATTTCTAAAATAAAGTCATTTTCATCAATTGCTTATCTACAAAATATATTATCTATTCTTGGTTTGATTATTGCAACGCACTTACTCCGGTATCAGCCAAGGCTCCCTCCACCGTCAACGGTTGGTACAAAATGCCGCTGCTCGACTCATTACCAGGACAAAGAGGCATGATCACATCACCCCTGTCCTTTTCTCCCAATACTGGCTCCCTGTAAGAGCTTGAGTTATTTTAAAATTTTATTGCTTACTTTTAAGGCCTTAACCGGTCTTACACCTACATATATCTCTGATTTATTGACCTGGTATGAACCGTCTCGACCATTAAGATCTGCAGATGGAGCCCTGCTGGTTATTCCCCAGGTCTCGGTTTGTCACAAAGGGTGATCGGGCTTTTGCTGTTAGAGCCTCCACACTGTGGAACTCTCTTCCTATTGAACTAAGACAAACCAAGTCTCTGGCTGCTTTTAAATCTCATCTTAAAACGTTTCTCTTTGTGAAAGCTATTGGAAATGTTTTATATTTGTTTTTATTTATTTATACTGCGTTTATTCCTATTTATTTGGTGTTGTTCATTTATTGTCTTTACATCCTCTCTGCTCATGTCCTTTGGGCTTATGCTCATTTTTGCCTTGTCTGGTTTTATTTCTTCTGTAAAGCACTTTGTAACATTGTTAAAAAAGTGCTGTATAAATAAAGTTCATTATTGATATTATCACTGTTATCCCGTCTCGTAAAGGTATTACCAAGACTTGACCTATCATCCTTTAAATAAATTACCATTTATTTCAACTTTATGTTAATAATTTCAAAAGTAGGTATAAAATTTTCATCAGCGATAGACATCTCAATTTCAAATTAAACGTTCACTTTCTTCCTTACTCTCTTTTAGCTAGTGCTTGGAGCTTGACAATATGGATTTATTATCACTATAATCATAGGACATTTTACATGATTTATATAATAACATCTGCTGACACATGCAAAAATACCATGTTTAAGAATCCAACTGAGATTCATCACATTGAACTGTTTGGTAACGTACAGTATAATATCAATCTGGTTTTCAAATAACGCTCCTTCAAGTATTTCAGAAGTCACGTTGTGAGAAATCTTAGGCCATAGATTCTCGTTATCATTAATCTAGACAACAGAATTGTCTATCACAATATGGCAATGATTAAATGTCATTGAAAGATGATAAACAACAATACTCAATTATTTTCCCCGCCCTAGCCTTAGCTAACGTCTCTCCTGCAGATTTGCGTTCAAACGTTTGGATGCTGAATTTGATTTCAAGCTGCTCACTCGAGCCTGTTAGAGTTAATTAAGACACACTCATTTATCTGAGCACATAATAATTTGCACAACAAAAACAAAGAAGATAAAATGAAACGCTCCTCGATTTGTTTTTCCCTCCCTTTCGTGATGAATTCTCCCTCCGTCCTTCCCCTCCTGTGTGGGTCTGTGTAGAAGAGCCCACGCAGCGGCGAGCGGCGGGGCCGTGGCTCTGCCAGCCAAAACACAGGAGTGTAACAGGATAATGAGAGACGGAGAGAGGACTTCTCTGTTCTCCACATCTCAGCGTTTTCTGATCCCTCGCTCGGCCTCACTCCCCACCCTTTACTGAAGCGGCTGTGTGCTTTCCACAACTTAATCAAAGGACCCGGTGAAAACTCAAATCATCTCTAGGAGTTGTATTTACACAAATCGTCATAAAAAAGTTGTCATTTATAGAGATTTTCTCAAAGTAAAGCAGCTCCGAATGCTTCCCATATCACTTTCTCTCTCATTCACATGCACACAAGCACACACACACACACACACACACACGCACACACACACACACCTGACTAGAATCCAGTCTGTTCCTCAGCATCAGCGGCTAATCACTACACTGTCATCAGCTTGCTATGCACTCTGACCTCTCACTCGCCTTTCCAACCCTCCTCAAGGAGTCCTCCCTGCACATGACATCTGATACTACATACACACACACACACGCACACACGCACACACGCACACACACACACACACACACACACACACACACACACACACACGACAGTTTGATAGGCAGGAGGGTTTGGCATGGAGGCTCTCTGTGATCTGGCCAGGAGAGGATCCATTTTCTGGCTTAGAGGCTCACGTCCCCATTTGTGATTTTTGGCAGCTTTACTGGGAGTTTCTCTAAACTCTACTGGGTTCTCCCAGGGACTGGGCATGTGCACACACACACACACACACACACACACACACACACACACACACACACACACACACGTACACAAATGCAAACATACATAGTGATGTACAGGCAAACACACACACACACACACACACACACACACACACACTTCGATTAAATACAAACATTAAATATTCATAATTCCACTCATTCACATTAACTCCCAGGAGCTCCTTCTGTCAGGCGTTGAGTCATTTGAATCTACTTTTATGTAGAATAGATCTTTCACCGTCCTTTGGAATAACACTATGTGCATTCATCTGAGGTAACGTATCACATGACAGTTGACTGCATAATTTATGTTAAACTGAAAATTTCCAGTGTCACAAATAGTTCATGTCTTGAGTGCATTAAAAAAAAAAGAGCTGCAATAATGCAACCCAGTGTGCAGTGTGCAACAAACTTGTTTCAGTTTCCTCTGACCGGTGACTGACAGCTTTAGTGGGAGGAGGAGGGGGAGGAAGAGAAAGCGGAAAAAATAAAATATAAATGAGTCCCGCAAAAAATAAAGCTCACCAAATAAAAATACATGCACTACACATACACATGGGCTGTTGCACACAGTAAAATTACTTTTACAAATTCAGTCCCCCGGTATCACACTAACATCAACGTCATATATGTGTGTGTGTGTGCATATATATATATATATACGTACATACACACACACACACACACACACACACACACATATATATTACTATCACACATACAACGATATGAGATAAAACATCATCCAATGACAATATATCAAAAAACTGCAAACACCACCTCAGCAGAGCAAAACTCATTATCAGCTTCAGTTTTGGATATGGTTAAAGTATTGTGAAGAGTATCAAACGTTATATACCATTACTTTACATACATTTACTGACCTATGACCATTAAACGACCGGGATTTCACTCCTACCTAAAATGACCATGGGCGGTCAAAATGACCGCTGGTTTTTAAACTCTATATTCCGTCAAGATAAATACCCAGTTGAGATATTAATGCATTGCATATGTTAGTACGTCTGTTAGGAAACGACTGACACCAAAATTAACATTTTAACAACTATAATACTATTTTTAAACAATGTAAACTTCAGAGAGAACTGACAAAGTGAAAATATTACCTGAGAAACAAAATGGAAAACACATATTGCTAATCTAACAAACGTAACAAGGCCTATAAAACGTGAAATGTAAAAAACAGAACTGAAAATAACCATTAAAACAGCCCCAAACGACCGGAATTTAAAAACTACTCGAACGACCATGGGCGGTCATTTTGACCACCCATGGTTTTTAAACTATATATTCTGTCAAGATAAATACCCAATTGAGATATTAATGCATTGCATATGTCTGTTATGGATGTATGTCTGTTAAGAAACGACTGACACCAAAATTAACATTTTATTATTATTATTATTTTAAAAACTTTAATACTATATTTCGAACAATTTAAAATGGCCGCTGTCCAACGCCTGTAAATACTGCAATGCCTCGGTGGTAGTCAGGGCGCGTCTGTAACGACGTCTGTAACCAGACATGTTGGCAATAATCAGAAATCAAGTTTAGACCGTTACTCTGCACTGGAGGACGCTAGTGTGTTTCTAGGACAGAACCATCAACTTCGCAAAGGAAATGACGTGACTAACACACGTCATAAATAGTGAAAATTATACGCCGTCATTTTGACTGCTCACGGTCGTTTTAGGTAGATCTTATAATAACTTTTTTGTGCAATTGATCTAAAGCTCATTTTAATGCAAATATATGCAATTTAGGGGCATCCAGGGAGCAGCAGGTCTGTATCTTTTTCTTTTTTCTTCTGCAAAAATCTTAAATTGAAAATCCAAAACCATCAAAATGACTGCCTTGGTCGTTCTAGTGTTAAGGTGATTTCTTTAAAGGGTAATAGGTCATGAAATGTATATAAAGTATAATGTTTGATATTCTTCCACAAGTAGTTTGGCTGCCATTCTAGGTTCAAATAAGGCTTCACGGGGCACTTCTGTTATTAACGTGTAATAATTTCGGTCGATATTTCAATATTTCCTTTTGCACCATCTTGTCAATTTTCAGCTGCCGCACAGTTTCAAATGAGCAAACAGTCATTTTATCATGTATTTCAAACACGCCGAGCGAGACCTGACCCTGGTGGGCCCGTATGGCTCTGCAGTGTTAACCAACGCCATGTCTGAAGGTTCAGAGCATCGTTGGGAGACGACGCAAACAGGAAATGAAAACAACATCAGTCCACTTTCACACTTGAGCAAGAAAAGAGCTCCCTGCCAGCCAATCTCAACCAGTCACACCAGCACGTGGATGTGTCTGAGTGCACGGCGAGTTTGTTTCTGTGCAATGTGCGGATGCGTGCGCCTATCTGTGCACGTAGACACACATTCATATGTGTTTGACTGTGCAGGACTCCCGTGTTTCAGAGCATGTATTTGCATGCACACACTTGTGTCATAGTGTGTGTGCGTGTGTGTGTGTCCCGTGCGTGTTTGCGTGCGCCTGCTCCAGTGTCGGAGATGTGCTCCCTGCCGTGCCGGGCGTGCCACAGGGCCATCTGGAAAGGAAATGGAGTGTGAAGTACAGTATAGTTTGGGACCAGGCTCCGTGTCAGAGCCTCAGCAGTTAGTTCATTAGTTCCAAACTTCCAGGGATTAGGAGAGAATCTCTACGGCGGGGAGGCAGGGGGTGAGTCAGAGAGGATGGAGGAGCCCACCAGGAGGGACAGAGGAGAGAGAGAAAGACCGAGAGAGAGAGAGAGAGAGAGAGAGAGAGAGAGAGAGAGAGAGAGAGAGAGAGAAAGAGGGAGATGGATGCTGGACCATAGGGTGGAGAGAGAGAGAGAGAGAGAGAGAGAGAGAGAGAGAGAGAGAGAGAGAGAGAGAGAGAGAGAGAGAATGAACATGAGCAAGGTAAACAATCTTAACCCTTGGGGCCCTGTAGGATATCAGCAGGAGGGAGAGAGAGAAAGAGGGAGCGAGAGAGAGGGAAAGAGGGGACAGGTGTAACTGTCAGTTCCGCTCAAGGGTTTCAACCTGCCCCCTTCCCACCTCCTCCTCCACCCCACTGATCATACAGATATGATGATATGTGTAAGAGTGTTAGAGCAGTCAGCCTTGTCTTCGCCTCCTCCTCCTCCTCCCTCTCTCCTCCACGGAGACAGCGAGCTCTGGTCAGCTCCTCTGCAACCCTCTTCCTTAAAGCGTAGTGGTTTATGTCTTAAGGTCTGAACGTTTTGTGAGTGTGAGTGCGCTGATGTGCGCAGTTCTCTGTAACACATACACACTCACGTGCGCCCTAGAGGACAGTGTCCCATTTATGAAAGCAAAATAATACGGAGTGATGCAGAACTCTGGAAATGGCAAGATGGAGCGCAGAAAAACTCCACTTCGTGAAGATATTTGGATTGTTCGACATAGAGCATACCGAATTATAAATCCATCCATCCATCCATCCATCCATCCATCCATCCATCCATCCATCCATCCATCCATCCATTATCCAAACCGCTTATGCTGCTCTCAGGGTCACGGGGATGCTGGAGCCTATCCCAGAAGTCATTGGGCGGCAGGCGGGGGGACACCCTGGACAGGCTGTCAGGCCATCCCAGGGCCTTTGTTTTTGACAAACCACTGTTTTAATTCTTCCATTTCTATTGTGGTCACCTCCAAAAGCTGCAGTAAATTTTCACCAGGACAAAATATATCCGCGCCATCCGCAAATAGAGCATCCCACTACCCTAATTAGGATAAGTGGCTCGGAAAATGGATGGATGGATGACATAGAGCAATAGACACAGCACAAGATGAACAGACTGTTAAACCATAGTGGAGGTGTGTTTGCTGCATCAGAGAATGAGTTTTTGAAGCATTTTTAAGTGGAAAGTACTGGACATATCTTTCCCTGTTTGACCAGTCGGTGCTGGTGTGACACGTGATGCCCACGGCCAAACTCGATTCCCTGCTGAGAATCCAGACGTGCGTGTGCACTGGCACATCTGGACAGTCTTGCAAGCCACGGCTAGGCACAATCTTCTCTACATCACTCAACAAACTGTGCCTTTACCTAGTTACTGCGTTCACATGTCCTCTGACTCAGTCTTCACAGCTGCCTCCGGCTTATCAATGGTTCAGCATGGCATTTAGAAATCTCTCCCTCCCTCTCCCTCTCCCTCTCTCTCTCTCCCTCTCCCTCTCATGGATTGTGAGGCCTGGTAGCGGTTGGCAAGGCGACAGGTCCACTGCACCTTCATGATGGTGAACATGACCAGTCTCATGGCCAGTGTGCATACTGCCATGACTACCTACACGTAGAGTAGAATTACACAGTGTGTGCCAAAGTCAGGTGTCAAACCGGTTATGAGGAAGAAGTGCTGTAATAAATAACCGGTGGGTTTGGGGTAAGGTTAAAAAATGTTGACAAACAATCTCAGAATATGAAGAAATTTTAACTTGAGCAATATTGCTGGAAAAAATTATAGTTATTCCATATTGGTTTGAAAATGCACACACACACACACACACACACACTATATATATATATATATATATACACACGACCCTGGCAGCAGGATAAGCGGTTTGGATAATGGATGGATGGAGATACATATACATATATACACACACACACAAACACACACACACACACACACACATATACGTATATATATATATATATACACACACACATATATATACATACACGCACGCACGCACGCACACACACACACACACATATATAGTTTTTTTCCGAAACCGTCAATGGTGTTGTAAGTGCTCAACTAATGAGGAGCAGAATATCAACACGGATACAGGAAAAAAGATTTTGAAAACATTAAATCTTTTTTCCTGTACCTGTGTTGATATATATATATATATATATGGTGTTGATAAAAGTGCTGAACAAGAGCAGAATATTAAGATATATATACCCTGAGAACAGGATAAGTGGCTTGGATAATGGATGAATGGTGTGCACACACATGCGCGCACACAGACACAGACACACACACACACACACACACACGGGTAAAAAAGTACACACACCAGCTGTAATAGACTTCCCATTACAGCTGAGGACATGGAAAGTAAAGTAAGAGGTCTGCTGCTGGAAAGGGGCATTTTATTATTGAGCTAATAACTCATTCTTACATTACACAGTGCAACACGGCAAAGGAATAATGGACTACAGATTTTTTGGCAAACCGTGTCCTGACTGGATCTTTTACGGCTCACATATGGTCCGAGAGACTGGGTGAATTCTAGCCTGACACTGTGCATGGTGGCTTGCATGCAGGTCTAGCCCGATCAAAGCCGGGGAATGTAATGGGATTATTTGGAGGGGAATTCCTGGGAGTACAAAGCTATTTTCGACGGTTAGGATTGTTGTGATTGGTGTTTTGATGTTCACCACTCAGAATGGTGTGGAGGGTTTGGGAGATCCGGTCCGCTGCAGGACAACGTTCTGCAGAAAATAAAGGCACTGTAGCGTGAAGCTTTTCCAAGTCATCAGCAACACACATCAGAGGGCCTCTTATGATCCCTCACGTGGACCAATGAATGAAAACATGCTCAGGGAAGAGTCTGGTATAGCCTGGTATGACTGACGGGTGAAGAAATTTCTGTTTCTGGATGTCTCCACACGCCTATGACTGACATCCCATTGACCAACAATGAAAACGACTTTTTCCTGACGGCGGTGGAAAAAACAGCAGCCTCGCATAGCCAGTCCACAAATTTTGCTCTGCTCATTGTGGTCTGGCAAGACTAAATAGGCATGCGTTTTAGTTAGGGGCGACGCAAGTGGGACTAAAATTACTTTGCAGGTGACTGGATCAGCCTTTAATCAGTCAGAGCCACAAAACACATGACGTTTAACCAGAGCGCCACATTTCCAGTAAACACCACTACCGCTAGCATGTCAGTTTATGTAGCTCGTTATTATGTCTGTTAGCGTCACCACTTCTTTTCAGACCAAGTACAAGTACTCACATTTGGGTACTTGCCAGTACAGAGTACCGATGCGAGTACTTGATAATGCCATTACAATTCTAACAACGACTTTGAAAACATGTGTTATTTTCATTAAATCCTCATCGCTTTCTGACTTCTTCTTTCAGCTTGTTCCCTGTTTTTCCGGGGTCGCCACAGTGGATTTTATCATTTTCATCGGAACCCTGTGAGGGCACAGCACCGATGGCGGTCCTCGTTAACCCGGGTCTCGACCGATCCGGTATGGTCTTGGCAATCCGCATAATGATTTGGCAAAATTTTACGTCGGATGCCCTTCCTGACACAACCGCTAACCCTATGGACGGGAGCACAGGTCCGGATGCCATCCCAGTATTCATGGACTTGCACCCGCACCATGTCTGTCGCCTGTCACTCTCTGACTGTGACAAATGAAATATACAACATGACCCTGTTGCTGACATTTTAACTGCCATACATTTCACTTCAATGTGACCTGTAACACATTCAGTGGCTTTCAGTACAACATACAACTGTAGCAGAAAATCTGAAATGATGGGTGTCCGGGTAGCGCGGTGGTCCGTTCCGTCGCCTACCAACACGGGGATCACCGGTTTGAATCCGTGTTACCTCCGGCTTGGTCGGGCGTCCCTACAGACACAATTGGCTGTGTCCGCGGGTAGGAAGCCGGATGTGGGTATGTGCCCTGGTCGCTGCACTAGCGCCTCCTCTGTCGGTTGGGGCGCCTGTTCAGGGGGGAGGGGAACTGGGGGGGGGGTAGCATGATGCTCCCACACGCAACGTCCTCCCAGTGAAACTCCTCACTGTCAGGTGAAAAGAAGTGGCTGGTGACTCCACATGTATCGGAGGAGGAAGCATGTGGTAGTCTGCAGCCCTCCCTGGATCAGCAGAGGGGATGCAGCAGTGACCAGGAAGGCTCAGAATAGTGGGGTAATTGGCCAGATACAACTGGGGGGGAAAAGGGGGGGAACCCCCAAACTCCCCCCCCCCAAAAAAAACCTGAAATGATATGTACTCAAAGTTAGTGCTGTCTGTGAGGACTAACCCTTAGACTACACCAGGCACACAACCACATGCAACACAGTCTCAGTGCAGCAGGTAAAAACACCCGCCCCGCCGAGCCCACGGGACCCCCAAGTCTGTGCCTGGTCTGTATGCAATCATCCAAGTTACACATGCGGGGGAAACTTTGTCATTTCTCGCTCCATTTGGACAAATGACACAACGTGTTCGTCCGCATCTCGGCCATCGTTTCCCGTTGTCTGTCTGGCTCCGTCTCTTCCTCTTCCCGTATGACCGACTGGCGGAAAAAAGCACCGCTCACTTTTCACAATTTCTGCAAGGACTGTCTATATTGGGTGCAGCCGTACTGGAGTAGTTTTACAAGTACGATTATGAGTACACGAGGAGAGTACCAGACCCTAGCATGCATCCCTAGTGTCTGTACACGATTCTTGCCATCTTTGTAAATGTCTTTAATAAAACCAATTCCATTGAGCGGTTACCATCAACACTAACTGCTTTTAGCACAGCCATTGTTGTCATTTTCAAAATATTGCGCCATTTGTTGTTGTCATCATCCAAACCGCTCACTGGTTGTCAGACTCAACTGATTCTTGATGGACGCTTTCCGAGCTAATATCTCATAGTGAAATGAGCTGAGCGGGATTCATACATGTATGTGTGTATATATGGTTTTTTTTTTCTTCCCCCTTTTTCTCCCCAATGGTACCTGTCCAATTACCCCATTCTTCCGAGCCTTCCCGGTCGCTGCTCCACCCCCTCTGCAAATCTGGAGAGGACTGCAGACTACCACGTCTCCTGCGATACATGTGGAGTCGCCAGCCGCTTCTTTTCACCTGACATTGAGGAGTTTTACCAGGGGGACGTAGCACATGGGAAGATCACGCTATTCCCCCCCAGTTCCCTCCCCCCCGAACAGGCGGCCCAACCGACCAGAGGAGGCACTAGTGCAACGACCAGGACACATACCCACATCCGGCTTCCCACCCACAGACACGACCAATTGTGTCTGTAAGGACGCCTGACCATGCCGGTGGTAACATGGGGATTCGAACCGGCGATCCCCGTGTTGGTAGGCAACGGAATAGATCGCCACGCTACCCGGACGCCCCCGTGTGTATCTTGATAAAGAACCCACACATCACTGCAAAACAGCTGCAGAAGAGAGTAGCAGACAAAGGTGTAGCTGTTCACAGGACAACAGTACAATGTACTTTAAACACCAAAGACCCACATGGCAGATTTGCCAGAAATAAGCCTTTCCTCCAACCGCAACACAAAAAAATAGTGTCTGAAGTATGCAAAGAAAACCTTGAGAAGCCTGAAGCTTTCTGGAACAATATGCTTTGGACTGATGAAACCAAAATGGAGCCTTTTGGCCACAACCAAAGAAGGTATGTTAGGAGAAAAAAGGGTGAAGCATTTGTAGAGAAGAACTCATCGGCAACTGTTAAGCATGGGGTTGGCTCCATTATGCTTTGGGGCTCTGTGGCATCTGGCGGCACAGGAAATGTGGGTAGAAGGAAGAACGGATTCCACCAAATTTTAAGAAATTCTACAGGCTGATATTCGAAGGTCATTCGGTACCTCCAGGAAAGATGGATGAAGGTGTTGGAATGGCAACCACAATCCCTAAACTGGAATATTATTGAAAATCTGTGGAGAGGTCTCAAACATGCCATGCATGCAAGGAGTCAGAAGAATACCTCTATGCTAGAGTTGTTCTGCCAGGAAGAATGGGGAAAATTCCAAAACCAAGAAGTGAAAGACTCTTAGCTGGCTACAGGAAGTGTTTGCGAGCTGTTATATTTGCCCGAGGAGGGGTTACAAATTTCTACCTGACAGGGTTCCCAAACTTTTGCACAAGGCCTTTTTCCTTTTTTTAAAATATTATTTTGAAACTACAAAATTGAAATAAAAAGCGACTGCTTTAAAAGGTGAAGAAATCTGTCATGCTCCACTTTGTACCATTTAGAGGTCACGTTAGCTTCTGTTCACCTAGATATGAATTATAAAGGGCCTTTTGACCAGAGGTGCCCAAATTTGTGCACCCCACTGTGTGTTTATATCAACATACCAGGATTTATAATGAATTATACATCGGAGCTCTCTTCCCCCAGGGTTTTGACGGGTAGCAGGGTCTATTTGAAATATCTGGTAGATAGTTAGGCTTATCTGACAGATAAATGGACACGCGGTGATGTCTGACAAGATAAGTCGTGGGTTCAGGATGCTTTTCTTGGGGAGAAAAAATAAAGACGTGAACCTGTCACGTGCTGACAGCTAAAGAAGCCCAGATTGTGTATTCTTCTCAAGCCTGAATAGCTGCCATGATGCCGCATTCCTCTCCTCATCTCCCCACTAACACATAATGAAGACCGGAGCGCTGACATCCGCCGACTCCTTCACAGGGTCACAGCTTTGGCCTGTCACTCACATAAGCCCTCATCTCATTGTCTTCTGCTTTCTACAGGAACGGCCTCCAGCCATATCAATCATCTTTATTATCACGACTTAAAAAAAAAAAAAACCTTTGTTATTTGACTTTTTACCCGGGCCCCCTTCTTTATCCTGCTCTCCAATCACAATTTCATGGGCAGTTCAGCGGAGCCAATGGCGCTGCGGTGTGGGCGGGAGGAGAATGCTTTTAACCTGCTGCATCTGCTGCCGCCCTGCTGCTTCCCCAGTGGGACGTGGTCACCTTGTTTTAAAGGACTCCGATAGGGGGGCCACCGCTGCCTTTATGCCAGCATAATGGGGTGAAATGTGCTTGATTTAAACATCTCACTTAGGTAGTTTTCCTTTCAGTAATTAAGACCTAGCACCTGTCCGAAGGAGGCAGAAGGAGTTAAAACCATATAGGCTCACACATCTGTGTTGGGGTTTGCCGCGCGTGCACCCGTCACACGCGTGTTTGTGCGTTCCGCACATGTCGTGTGTGTACTTGTGGATTTAACTACCTTTTTGCTGAGGGCTACCCCGTCTTCACAGTCCAAGACGGCGCAGTCAACGTCCAGCGAGGCCAGCTTTTTCAGCTTACGCTCATCATTGCCGGGGCAGTAGAGGACTGCCCTTCGGGGTACGTAGCACAGCGAGTGATGGTGACCCCGACATCCGGCCGTACGCCACTGCCGGTCCACAGGCGAGAGAAAAACCCTTTCCCTGTCAACAAACACACAAAAAGGCACTTTCACACATACATGACCTCGCATCAACAGAATAAATTGCAGGCATTTTTTTTTGGGAGAGGCAGCAGCACACCACCATTCACACACCACTCCCAATACCGCTGAACCCCTCTGTTGTCGTTTCTTGCAAATGACATTGAATTCTTTATGACAGAGTTACAGGAGTGCTTGGAAATAGCGGCTGAAGATGTTTGGTTTAGTTCTGCAGACTAATCTCTTCATATGCCCCGATGTTGAGGAGCTCCTTCATCTCAGTCTGTCCCATTTCCCATTTTTGTCAGCATTAGCAAACCGCTGGAGACAATACTCTGTCTAGACTCTAGAACAGAATCTCCAGCTCTACACATTTTAAACGCTTTAGGTGGCGTGGAATAATCTCATCGCTTCCTGAGAACTTTGTGATGGGCCCATACACGTCGGGGAAAGAGCGTTGTACATCAGAGGGTCCTGGCGTGCTCGCAACACTTGTGTAACACCCTTGTTCACGCATTTTCTGGCAGGAAACTAGCGGTAACGCTAGCATGTCTTGAGTTATCAAATTGCCGTAACTGATTTACGGTCATGCTGGTATCGGCGCCCTTTCCACACATTGGCTCCTGGACAGCAAAGCGACTTTAAGTTGACGTTAAAGGCTGCATATGTGAACGTTTCCCAACACGCATACAGTGGAGCATGCACTTCCACCCAAACACGGCAGCATGAAAACACAAGAGCCTCTACTGACAGGACATTACTGTGCAAGCTGCACGGACGTATTATTATGGACAACACTACGAGAGGAAGAGGGCCTCCAGCTCCACACCATTACAAGAGAGAAAGTCTGGAAACATTTAATTTGGCAAGTTCTGTTGGCCTTTAAGCTTTTCCATTGACGTGAATGAGGCACACTGACCTGGGCTTCGAGACCCTTTGTCAGAAACAAACTCACCCAAACAGTGAGACACTCTTATGCTAATAACGCTCATTCACAGTTAAGCGTGTTGAGCTGAATGTCTATGGGCAGGAGGGTGGTTGTGCGAATGCAATTTGGAGAGAATGTCGGTGTGAAAGTTAAATTCGAGCCAAACAGCGTCGTAATCCATTGTGCTTATGTGCTCATGTCAATTCTGTGTCAAGGTGAGGAGCCGTGGCTCTATCTCTTACACAGTGACACAATATATACATGCATGTATGCTCAAATGTGCCCATCCAAGCATTCACACCGACCCAGACACAGGAAACACTCCCGCAGTCATGCACACGCATACATACACGTTAAGTGTGCACGTGCATACACACACGCACACCCACAAAAAAAAACATGAATGAGTTGCACACACACGGAGTGACACGGCGATAATCACAATCGCGGCACACACGTCTTAATTATTTGTTCTGTGGGTCTGGCTGCTGAAACAATTAGCCCTAATGAATAGCCTAAATGATTAGTATCAGATATATCTAATTACAGTGAGACACAGCCCTCTCCTGCCAGCAGTCCCACTGGGTCTCAGCCGCTCTGAGAGGGATCACTTTTGTAGACGGCGTTCTCGGCCTGAGGAGGACAAGAGGGAGAAAGGAAGAGGGGGAATATGGTCCTTCTTGTTCAAAGAGGGGGGGGGGGGCGGACAATTCTCTTTTCTTCTCCTTTCTTCTTTGAAGGAGCTAAAGTCACTTCAATAGGCACTTAATCCTGTCAACTATGCTTCCAAACGCCCTCCAGTCTCAATCAGGCCTAATCTGGACTGAGATGATGCGTCTATGACTGGCGGTTAAAACCGTTTCAGGTGGCGACGGTGGCTTGCAGCTCTTTTGGGGGTTTACAGGTATTAAAAAAGCCTCTGCAGGTCATCTTAATGCTGTGCTGTGTGGATGGGGGACAGTAACAACGCATGAGAAAGAGGTCTGGGGAGGTTATATGCAAAGGGCTCTCTGCCGTGTGGATTGTGACACAGTCCGTGTTTACATGCAAGTTAAAAATTCCATTTCAATCAGATCACATCTGTTGTGTTGTGTAATTTATTGTGTAATTCTACTGCAGTCTTCCCTATTGTATTAGTGGTCTGACACTGTTAAATGTATATAGCTTTACAGAGCCACTCAAATGTCATTGTATGTGCCTGAAATGATAATTAAAGTTCAAGTCATTAAGACAATAATTCTTAACATTGTAACTGCCATGTGAACACCTCCATCAAACATGCTTAATGATTTTTCATCAGTTACTTGATTTGCTGTGCTTTGCATTCACCTTAACCGAAGTTCTTTCAGAGAATCGGTGGTGCACATGCATCAAAAAAGTACCGAAATCTGACCCGCGACAGATGGCGAGCGGCGGCAAACAGCTGCATTTCTGTGGTGAGACTGAAACAACGTCCACGCTCAGTTAAGTGAAGGAGCTTAATGTTTTGTACGGGGAAAGAAAACAGAAATGGAAACGTTTTCCGAAAAGCCTCAAACATGATGTAGGATCACACACAACACGTTCCATAATTCAACTATCTGACGGTTCTTGTGCATAATTTGACTATCCAACGAGACGCTTTAATTGAACTACCACCTTAATTCAATTATTCACCTTAGTCAGATTATTGACTGATGTAAACACAGCCGGTGAAGATGGGACGAACACGGAAGATCTCAAGGTCCTTTGGAGGCCAAATGAAACAACAAAAAAACAAAGTTGAAGGGGGCCCGTATTGACAGAGGAGATTAAAAAACAGCAAACAGCAAAATTAGAAAGGAAAATAGAGGGCTGGAAGAGGGCGGCGGGGGGCATGGAGTGGTAGGGGGGCGAGAAGGGGCAGGGGGGGACCCAAATGAAGTCTTCTCTATTCAGTGCAGACTGCTCCGGGGTGAATGTTAAAAAGCCATTCTGTGTGCCCACTTGAAAGGCAAATAAATTCTAATGTAAGTGGAGTGCGCTTACAAGGAGATGAGGGCAGTAATTAAAGAATAGATTTCATTAAAAAATGAAAGAAAAGCGAGTGCAGAGGCCCCCTTGATGTCATCTTGAGTCATCAGAGATGGAGAGGAACGGGGCCGAACCGGGAGACACTAAACGCAGAGGTCAGAGACGGAGGTCTGAAATCAGCGTTTCTCTCTTTCTTTCATTCAACCTTCCCACCTCTTCCTGCTCTCTTTCAGCTCGGCAGGGGGTCTGGCTTTACAGTGAACCGGGGACTACATGGGAGACACAGGGGATGAGGGAGGTCAACCTGGTTCGGTCTTTTGTTCTGTGCTAACGGTGTGCAGATGGCAGAGGAAAAAGTTGACCATCTTGCCAAGACTGGCCAGATTATTGACCCGTGCCGTTACAGCCTGATTTTGTGATATTTCTGCAAAAAAAAAAACAATACATCAAAACTGTAACACACACAAGCTATTCGGTATTACAATATAATGTCAATATCGTCATATGAGATTTAGACATTGTCCAGGATTTTGGTTATGATAATAACATGTTGTCACTCCCTGGTCTTAAAGGCTGCATTACCGTTAAGTAAGACCATTTTCTGAACTTATTCCACTGTTGTGGCGAAATGAACAATGAATGTCTCTACCTGCTTGGCCATCATATCCACATTACTAATGATCATTTATCAATGTTTTTGGCTGTGTAATTTCAGGCCATTCGCTATACAGAAATAATTGGGTACCAAACAAGTAAGTGCTTAAGAGTAAAACCGATGTAACTGAACTATGATGAGTGGTAATTACTGTATAATACAGGAGTAAAATAGGGTCTTTTCTAAGTCTCTAGTTTGTTTCCTTGTCATTATAATGTGATGTTCAATGTAACCTACATAAAACATTGTATGGGATATTGGGCACCGCCGTAGCCGAATGGCCACATGGTCGCAACTGTCGCCGGTTTGAATCCAGACGGCGACCTTTGTTGCATGTCTTACCCCTCTCTCCCTCCCTCATTTCTTGTCTGCCTCCACTATCACTATCTAATAAATATGGAAGCCTGTTTCCACCACATTGAAAAACCCTGTTAAAATCATATCCATTTTCATTTTCCATGTGTAAAGCTTTCTAGCTAACATACTGTAGAGGAGATGACACTGTCTGATTGGCTAGAAACAGTCAGAATTCCCGAGAAATAAAGTCGAAATTCGGAGAAATAAAGTTGGAATTGTGAGAAATAAAGTAGGAATTCCAAGAAAAAAAGTCAGAATTCCGAAAAATAAAGCCACAATTGTGAGAAATAAAGTCGAAATTCAGAGAAATAATGTTGGAATTGTGAGAAAGAATGTAGGAATTCGGGGGGTGGGGGGAAAAGTCAGAATTCCGAGAAATAAAGCCGCAATTGTGAGAAATAAAGTCAAAATTTGGAGAAATAAAGTTGGAATTCCGAGAAAAAAAGTCAGAATTCCGAGAAATAAAGCCACAATTGTGAGAAATAAAGTCGCAATTCTGAAAAATAATGTCACAATTAACCAAACTTTTTTTTTTAATGTGGTGGAAACAGGCTTCCAGAATTTTGAATCCTTTCTGTTAAACTGGAATATAAGGTGAATATGGAGATAAGATGTGCTATCTGACTCAGCAGGACATCCATTATTCACCTTATATTCACGTTTAACAGGTAATTACTATTTATCCCTGAGACACAAAGGAGTCATAATGCTTGTGTTTGGTACAATGTGAATTTATCCCATACAGTGTGTGATGTAGATAATATTTAACATACATTATTGTAACCGGTTATTTTTTTGCCCGGTGCGGGATTCGATACGGGGTGTACTGCACCACAAGGCGACATCACTAACCGCTCGGCTAAAGGGTCAGACCCGTTAGCTAGGGGCTAACGTGTCTTATTAGTAGTTTACATTATAATGACAAGCAAACTAACTAGAGTATGTTATTCACTAATTACCATTCATCATAGTACAATTACATCAACTGTACTTGTATAAAACTTGGATATTTCTGTGTAATAAATGGCCTGCGTTAAACAAAATATCTTATGAAAGCACAACTTTTCTTCCCCAAACGGACCGTCACATCATCGATATCGAGGTATTCAATGAAAAATATCCTGATATATGATTTTATCAATACAGCCCCGCCATTGTAACACACCACAATCAGCGTTGGGACTGCTTATCATCCGGGTGTCTATATTTGCTACATCGTCAGAGCATTTCAAAATCTGTTGTTTGTCATGATAAATATCAGACTCTGGTGTGTGCTACATCTCTGATCTGAGGCTTTAGCAGCTGGGATAATAGCAGGAGTTTTGACCAGAAGTGCAATACGGAGCAGCTATGTGCCATCATTACCAACTAGACACAGCGGTGAGGCTCATTGTGCCCCATATGTTTCAGAGACATGCGGCTGATTCTGATGCAGTCTTCTATGCACACTCCATGGTGATGCCGATGTTGGCCGGTCGAGGACCACGCTGGAGGGCACTAGTGAAACCATGGCTCAGAAGGAGGTTCAGAGAGAAAAGAAAACAATGACTTTTTTTTAACTTCATTTTCAGAGAGAAATGTGAATCATGTCTAAGCTGCAGCACCAAAAGTGTGCCTCTCAAGGCTGCTGATGTCATGAGGGACGTCATTTTCAAACACAACAGGTATGCTGTTGAGAAGCACAGCCATTAACGCGATGGAGACTCTGCATGGCGTGGTCAGGCGATGCTGAGACTCAAAATAAACTTGATATTTTCTCGGGAGAAAGAAGTACTTGTCTCACACTGTGCTGTGGTTTGGCTGAACTGGAAACCATACCATTCAGATAGACTACAGCATGGTCAATTTGATGTGATAATGTCCCTTTTAATTCAAAGTGGATCAACAATATCAGCGTTTGTATTTTGGGACTAGAACATTTTTAATTCAGCGCTTGCAAGATAAATGCATATCGTTATTAGCCAATTTATGCCAGGCAAAGTTATTAGACAAGTTTAGGATTTAAAGGAAACAAATAAAAATGTTGAAATGACGGATCAGTGTTTTGCTTTTCAGTTCTCAGTATCAGTTGATGGAAAAGAATGAAACTCTGCCACACAACTAAAACTCAATGTTTCACCAATACTGGAAGAAACATTCGTACATTCTGAATCAATTGTGATAATGCTTTGGCAGAGTGAAGAAAACCGTCACTAAAGATCACAAGAAAGTTTTAAATTTGTTTCCTTTCTTTTTAATCCCATAAAATGAGGATCAGTTCTTTTGAAATGAACATGTGGTGTTTTGGTCCGTTAACAATCTCATTCATTCATCTAGGGGTCCAATCCTGAACATCAGGAATCAGGAACACTTTATTTGTTTTTATTTCGTTTCATTTCATGTACTTGTGCACAGGAAATGAAATGAAATATCGTTTTCCCCAGCCCACAGCAGTGCAACACAAAGACAAAAACACATATCCAAAAACTACAAGAACTACAAGAACACATATCCAAACTAACACACGTATCCAAACTAAACAAAAAAATTCACTGTCCAAGGGAATGAATGCCAGCCAGGATGACTGCCGGAACTGCCGGTCTGCATGGGCTAGCAGTTAGCTTAGCCTGCCCTGCTTCCATGTCCTGTCAGACTGCCCTCGGTCTTTCCTCTTCGGGCGCAGCACCGATCAGGGCCGTGGTCCTTGGGCCCCACAGGATGCAGCAGACTAAGCTGCCCCAGCCGATCCAACACTAGCTCTCCCAGCCACACACCTTTGATAAATGACCACACCAAAATGACCACACCAAAAACACAGTCAACGCAAGGCGAGGCCGCCGCCAGACCGCCCTCGGTGTTATCGGACCTGCCGGTCAGCATAGCTAAACCTGCCCCGCTTCCACGTCCTGTCAGACCACCCTCGGTGTTTCCTCCGCGGGCGCAGCTCTGGGCAGGGCATTTTAGTTTAATTTATTGACATTCATGGTGATACTGGTAATTCTAGTGGTGATTGAGCACTCAAATCAAAAGAGCTCCATTAGAAATGAATGAGAGTCAGCAGTTTCACCAAACTTAAAAACCTGGATGAACCTGAGTTGTACTTATTGACGTTGTACTATCTGTTGGTAAAGGTCTTCTACCAGCTTGTTCTGTCACATCTGCTGGTTAGACCCAACAGCTTCACTTCTTCTTCAGACTCAACACTACTTGCCTTCTTCCTCATTTGGCTGCTATGATGAAGACGGAAAACACTACACACCCTGTCATTGTTCCTGGTGAAGTCCTACCAGACACCAACCATTCACATCACATACTGCTAAAGTCTGCAGGATTTGGAGATTCGGGGGATTAGCTGTTGTCTCAAACACACCAGAGAGAAAGTACCATAAAGAAATGTTGTCCACATATACGTTTTCATGGCTGTGGCTTTAATTCCCATATGCTGTGTGTTTTAGCACTTATTACAGGTAACTTAAGAGCCAAAATGGCAGAACTGGTTAGTAATATTAACAATGCAATATTCCCATAAAACCCCAAAAGGAACTGCTTGTAAAGGCAGGCGGCCATAAACATTACTGGTACATTACAGTAGTGCCATAACCAATGGGAAGCTAGCTTTCACTTCCACATACTACACGCAATCTGGACTCCTCTATTTACACCATTCAACATCTGGCAGACATTTTCCCAGCGTTAAACACATAAAATCTATATCAAAGTCTAACAGCCACAACAGTACTTAATATATCCTATGGCACCAAAGTCCTTTCTTTCCTCTATTTTTTAACTTTTTTATTCATTTAATCTTTCACGTTATTGTTTTTTTTTTCTTTCTCTCCATGAAAGGTTATGATGACATTGAATGAGGCGGCTCCATCAGCGGTTGTTTAGTGGTGGGACGTGGCCGTCGTGACTAGCTTTACTGGTCTGAGATCAGAGGTTAGCGTGTGTTAGTGGGTTTATGTGCTGCTTGATGGGACTGGTTCTCATTAGCGGGAGAGGCAGCAGGCCTGGCGAGTCTGGGGAAAAGAGAGGAGAGAGGAATGAGAGGCCGGACGCCGGCCTTCTGCAAAACACAGAAAAGCTATCTAAAATGAACTGGGATGGATACTGGGCTGACACCAGGCTCAAATAATGGGCTACATCGGCACTGTTCTATCTAAGCAATGGACCGGGTCTGTACTCAGTGTCGGCCAATACTCAGAGATTCGTACTCGTAGTCTGTATCGGCAGTGAAAAGGTGGTATCAATTGCATCCCTAAAAATCAACCAAAAGTTTTGTCATTTCACGGACAATATTGCTTCTGCAATATGTGTGTCGGCCCTGTGATGGCCTAGCAGCCTGTCCAGGGTGTCTCCCCGCCTGTCGCCCAATGACTGCTGGGATAGGCTCCAGCATCCCCGTGACCCTGAGAGCAGTAAAAGCGGTTTGGATAATGGATGGATGGACTTATTTTGTCCTACATGGCACTTTTTTTGTGTCTGCCACCCTCCAACACAAGAGACTTGTATCGTCTCGGACAAAGCGGCTGACTTGCACAGAATGATCTGCAGATCTTCAATCTGACAGAAGGGTCTGTGATGATCCGAAACCTGCCACCGCCGCTGTCTTTGTGGTCTCTACCTACAGCACAGCTGCCTCGAACCACACATGCTTGAAGCAAACTTCACTTCCCTGCTGCTCCCTTGGGCAAACCAGGTTACTGTTGTTCCCCTGACGTGTTTCCACTCCTGTTTTCTTGACTTCCGTCTCTTATGGCAAGGCTCGCTCTCTCTCTCTCTCTCTCGCTGTCCTCATCCATCCTGTCTCACTTCTATTTGTCAAGATAACACACAGCATGTAAACAGAATAGGTCTCTTCAGTCTTTTTGGACTCACCCGGCGACAATCTCGATAACAGAAAAACAGAGGATTTTCAGTTCTGAGTAAACATCTGATTTGTGGTCCGCGCTGCATCATAAATAGCTTGTAGTAATATCGCCATTATCATCAAGCGATAACTATTTCATGTAACTATATTGGCCTCCGCCTGCTAGTATAATAGGCTGATTCAGGTGGAGGCTGTCATCCTACCACATGTATTGTAGCAGATAAGGACGGCGGACTCCAAAACAGACCCACAACAACGGCGTCACTCTTAATATGTAGATTTCCACAATTATCTCCAGCTTGGCGGCGCAGGCAGAAGCTGTGTCTAAAATGCACAAAATTAAAGATCTGTGTTTCTCCCCCATGATAATCAGGTGCTTTTTAATATGCAAACTACATTCGGAGAAGGGTCTGTCGGCGTTTAAGGTTCCAGATTAAATTCGCCGAGAAATAAATAAAGACGGAACAAAGGCGAGGGGAGGAAATTGATGTTGTGACACGTAAACAGGTCCCCCCCCCTTTATAAAAAAAAAAACAAAAAAAACCTGTGAAATAAAATCGTCAGAAAGTCATCAATATTTATCTGCGATCCACGCCCACCTTCTCCATCTCACACTTATTTTCCACACAAAAGAGAGGGTTAAAACAATCCCCGCTCTGGGCCTCCCCACAGAGGGACACACTGTGTGTGTGTGTGTGTGTGTGTTTTTACACCGCCTCGGGTCTAAAAGCTGTGACTAGATGGACGAGAAATGCTTAAAAATTAACCGGGGACACAGAGGGTGGAATCAAAAGCTTCTTTTACTTCTCTCTTCTTTTTTTTTACGTCCTGCTTTCTTCACTTGCCCTCCAGCCAGTCTGAGCGACTCCCGCGGTCCCCTGCAGGTGACGTCATGCTGGTGTCTTCTGACCTCGCTGTGGGCCTCCGCCGGGCGTCCGGGGCCGGCCCGTCTGGGGCCGGCCCGTCCGTCAGCGGCAGGAGCAGGGAAGAGCCCGGTACAACGGTGCTGATAGCATCTTCACCATGATAACAAATGCTGCTCGTAACGATGACAACACCTTTGTGCGGCAATGATGAGCAGGAGACGGATGTTCACACGCACCACATTCCCTCCTCTTCCTGGTTTTTTTAATTCGTGTTGCTCAGAATAAACTGGACGACAACTTCCCCGCACACCTCATACAAACTCCCATTCTGTCCAGAACAGGAGCGCAACTAACGATCATTCTCATAATCGATTATTTTTTCAATATATGGAATAATCACTTCGTCAGTTGAAAGTCAAAAATACGGATGCCCATCGTCAGTTTCTAGACTCCCAAGTGACGTCTTTAAACTGCTCACTTTCTCTGACCACCAGCCTGGTGTTTTCACTTGATGACTATACTCAAACAATTAATTGACTATCAAAACTGTAATCAACAGGGGCATACGGGTAGCATTGCGGTCTATCCCGTTGCCCACCAATACAGGGATCGCCGGTCCAAATCCCCGTGTTACCTCCAGCTTGGTCGGGCGTTCCTAAAGACACAATTGGCCGTGTCTGTGGGTGGGAAGCCGGATGTGGGTATGTGTCCTGATCGCTACACTAGCGCCTCCTCTGGTCAGTTGGGGGCGCCTGTTCAGGGGGGAGGGGGAACTGGGGGGGAATAGTGTGATCCTCCCACGTGCTTCGTCCCCCTGGTGAAACGCCTCACTGTCAGGTGAAAAGAAGCGGCTGGCGACTCCACATGTATCGGAGGAGGCGTGTGGTAGTCTGCAGCCCTAATTGGATTGGCCGGATATAATTGGGGGAAAAAAGGGGGAAACATTTAAAAAAAAGGAAAATTGCAATCAATTTTCTGCTGATCGACTCATTGATTATTAGACTGATCACTTCGGCACTAGTTCATGCAAGCTGCCCACTGTGCTCACATTTTCCACTGACACCAACACAGATCTGGTAAAAGGTGTAGGATACATCACTAAGTTAATCAGAATCAGCCGATAATTGCTTAAGAATATGTTATCGTGTCAGGACGGGTATCAAAACTTAAGTCCGATATATCGCACCAGTACGATGAAGCATTGTTGATGTGCCAACGCCGCCGAAAGACGTTGATGTAAAGGCAGGTGGTGCTACAGCCTACAAATAAACGCCGGCCCTGTCGATATTTACAGCAAAACAGACGACAGAGTCACAGTCGCATGTTACAGAGAAGCGTTAAGTCGACCTGATGTAGAACAACGTAAGAACAAACACGTCTGAAAATGTCCAGCCAAAATCAATGTGACGTGTTCGCGGCATTTAAGCTGAAGCCATTTGTGTCTGTCTCCATCCGGGACTGCAGCGCCGTGGAAACAGTGTTTAGTAATACATCAGGGCAGGTGTTACTACACAAGTGTTATTACACATCTGCATCACACTCACAGTACAACAGCAGACAAACTGCACTGCTGGAAACTCAAGACACAGGGTGGGATGTCAGTGAAACAGAATCGATAATGGTATCAGCCAATATCAATGATCAAATGCAGGATATTGGCAAAAATGTAATTATCGCACTCGCTCATCCAAACTATGATGGATTTTGGATGAGTTCCCTCCAATAAAGCTGGCCA